>VWYH01006690.1:100205-224385 GCA_013399365.1 Pampusana beccarii | reverse complement strand
CCCGCCGCCGCCCCGGAGCGGAGCGGTGGATGGGGCAGCGCGGCCGGCGCTGGGGACGATGCCGCGGAAGGAGCTGCCGCTGCCCGAGGGCTGGGAGGAGGCGCGGGACTACGACGGGAAGGTGTACTACATCGACCACGGCAGCCGCACCACCAGCTGGGTCGATCCCCGCGACAGGTGAGCGGGGCCGGGGCGCGGGGGAGGCGCCGCTCCGGGGCCCTTTCCGTTCCCCGGGGTGGGGGGATCCCCGCGGGCAGAGCTGTGCCCGAGCCCCGCGCGGCTCCTCCGCGCCTCCGCTCCTCGCTCCCGAGTTGCCCGGTCGGTCGCTGCCGCCGTCCCTCGGCTCCAGCCGGGCTCCTGGCCCCGGTTCTGCTCCGCGGGCGGGCAGCGCACCGCGATCGCCTCGTTACCCGCGGCCGGGCGCTGGGCTCCTGCCCGCGGCTCGGGAGGAGCGGGGCGGAGGGCGGTCAGTGAGGGGGTTGTTGTTTTGTCCTTCACATCTCCCTACCCACCTCCTTTCCCCTCTCCAGACATCTTGCAGATCTGCATCGCACGCTGCCTGTCGCGGGGGAGGGGAACGCAGGTGCCACCAGAGCGGTGACGGGGCGGGGACCCCCAGCCCGGCTCCTTCCCCCTCCCCAGCCCGGCTCCTTCCCCCTCCCCAGCCCGGCTCACCCCCCAAGAGCAGCAGTGGCTCTTTGGGGTAGGTCGGACTGACGAAGTGGGGTCAGGGGGTGTCAGTGGGTCGGATCCTGCATGCTGCCCCACCTCTGCAAGCCGTTCCGTGGCGTGGCTGAACATGGAGATTACCGAGGTCACCCACTTCAGGATGTGTTATTGATCAGCCTTCTGCTTCCCAGCAGCCTCCTCTTGCTCCCAGTTTCTCTAGTGAGCTCTTTCCCTATATTGCTCGCTTTAAAAAGTAGGAGAAACAGCAGACAGTCTACTGTTCAAGAGCCAGGTCGTTTTCCGAGCAGCGCTCTGTCCTAGCACATTCTGGCTCCATGCTTGAGGCAGTTACAGCGAGCCAGCGTACAGCTGCTTGAGCATGCAGGAAGCTCAACTTCTGGATCACTGTTGAAATCACAGGTTTTTAAATTTCACGTTTAACGCTCTGTTAGCTGAAGGTCCCAGACCCACAGGCTGAAAAATCCGTCTTGATGTGCTGGAAATTCCAATACTCTGAAGATGTGATTTGTCATTGGTAAATTTTACACGCTTTCCCCTGTCTGACAGTGAGTGTTTTCCTTGTTGTGGGGCAGCCAGTGTGATTTCTGAATTTGTTTTCCTTTCTTCCCCTTGCTCCAGGAATCAGTTCCTTGAGGGAGCTTCCATTGTTGGCAGGATGTCAGTACTTTGCCTTCTCTCCAGTTCTGCTTCGATGTTTTCTTTTATTAAGTATGGAAGTGAATGATTGTCTGATTTTACAAGATTTTAGACAGTGTTCTGCATTCCAGGGATAATCCTTGTGTGTGCTGTACACAAATGTAACCTGCTGCTGGCTGGAGGCTTGGAACTATTTTTGAGGCTTCTGTTTCAGTAATATGGTCAAGAAAAGCCAATAACAGGGTTGTTTCAAGGTGTGTTTTTTAACCTTCATAAGTTGTTACAAGCTTAAATTAGGAGTGTTTTCCCATTGCCTTTATTTTGTTACAGAGAATGAAGACAGTGAGAAATTTGATAGGTGTAATAGTGGCTTATAAAAATTCTCATCTGTCTGTGGTTAGTGATTTGAAAATGATGGAAAAGACTAAATGGGTGCTTTATTTACATGTGTACTGAGCTGTCGCAGAAACGTTACCTACTCCCCACTGTTAAAGGAGAATATTCAAACACGTACTGATAAGTCGTATCACATGACGTTTGTTGTGCACATAGAAATACACCTGAATACACATGGCCCCGACAAGCTTTGCATCTGAGTCATCTTCCAGTAGCACTACCAAGAAAACAAGCTGAGTTAGACGGTCCTCCTGAAAATCCTCAAGGCTTTGAAGAGTTTATTGGTCCAACACTAGAATAACTGATACAGCACTTCCCCATCACCTGGGGGTCCCTGTGCTTGTTTGAGTTGAAGCACCGCTCTGGCAAACTTGCGGGGAGGGAGTTTCTCTTTCAACTGTCTGCAAAAACCTGCTGATGGGGAATTTCTGATCAGCTCAAGTCATGAGAGAACTACTCCCTGCAGTAGTGAACTTGGGTTTATGAACTGCTTGTTGGACTTTAACAGTGTATTTTAAGTTTAAATATTTTAAGCCTAGCCTTTTACAAGTCGTGTTTAAAACTTCTGCACCTGAGAGGCTGGTTTCTGTATTTGTCCTCTGTGTGCTGTGCCTACACGTGCTGTCTTTTACTCAGTAAAATGCAGTAGGTATCAGGAAATATGGCTGTAAAACTGCAGGTTGGAGGAGCGTGGAGGAAGGTGCACATGGTAGGACTCATTTGAACCTAGCTGCGTGTCATTGGGACTGTACCTTTGTAATACCTGATCAGTTTATTCAGGGAGCAACAACTGGTAGCTAAAGATAGGACACAGAGCTTTTTAAACCTTCCCTGAATCTTTCATTCTAGCTTAATTTAGTGGAAGTAAACGTGAGCAGGGATACCATCTAGCTTCAGGGCATGGGCCTGCCCATTGTTTTTGTGACAACAGTTGGTGTCAGCTTTGTAGTCCTGCTAAGGGAGGTTGGTTTAATGGGAAGCAGGCCTGGCAGGGCCACACGGGGGTATTGGCAGCAAGGGGTGGAAGGTGGGACCTCAGCTGGCCTCGGACTGTGTGAAATCAAAAGCTGGGCCGGTGGTTTTCCAGCTCCTGTAACGCATGGCACTAGTCCTGCAGATGGGCTGTGGGTAAGGGGACCATTAGGCTTGGCTGGTAGGAAGTCACTGGCACCTGGTGGCGTCTCACTCTCCTGTAGAACTGACTTGAGTGATGCTCAGACACCTCAAGTCTGGATTGAAGCAGCTGCAGGTCAGCGCACTTTTGCCTCATACCCCTTAAGGGTATACAAGGCTTCAGGGCAGTTCTAGGAAGCCTGTGGATGTTAGAGCATTTTGGGAAATCGTCTAAGGTTAAATAATCTGGAGAATTTTGTGACTTAGCTGTTACTGTGCTTGTGGTGTGGCGTAACAGAAAGGAATCGAGGTACCTTGTAAGCAAGAATTTCAGGTTAAAAAGCTGTGAGGTAGTTCTAGTGACCATGTGGGGAGAAAAAAAAACCACCCTACTGTGTTTTTCCTTGTGTAAAAGGAAGCTCACGTAGCTGACTTTTTTTGTAGATTTGTTTGAAATTAGATAATTCAAGACTTGGTTACAGTATAATTGGAGATCAAACCTTACTGAGTTAGGGGAAGAAATTTGTCATTCCTAGTTTTAAAAGCAAGCATGATCTTTCAGGTATGCACCAGTACATACCATTTGGTAAAACATACAGAAGACTTGTCCCAGCTGCTTTCTTAACACAGAGGGTACGTCTGCACTATAACTGCTGTGCTGCTAACCAAACAGAAAATAAAAATGTCTCAGAAACGTTAGCAGCAGCTGCTGCCTGTTCTTAAACATCCATGTGAATCAGGAATTGCACCAACAGTGCCCCAGATGAGATTTCTCCTTTCATCAGATGTGAGGTTAGAGGTGTGTATCTGGGTTCATGTGGATTCCTCGAGTTCTTTACACCAAGCTTAGGGGAACCTCTACTCTTCCTCAAACTATCTTGGCAGATCATAGTTTTTTCTCTCTGTGTTTCAACCCAGAAGCTCCCTGCTTGTACCGAGGATTTGGAGATGCCTGATAACCTGTCCTGCTCTCCAGTATTTGTGTTCTCATGCTCTTCCTGCTGGCATGGTGCTATAAACAGTTTTCTCTATTTTTTTACTGAACTTCTCATTTTACCCCAATCACTAGGCTCCTATTGAGAGGGAAAGCTAGGGAAATGGGAGCACTTCTAGCTTGAGCTTGGTGAAGCTGCTAAACAGCAGCAGATGTTTTCAGTTTTGGGAGGCAGCAGTGCCTCGGTTAGTGGCCCTTCAATTTTTTAGGGCTCTTAGTGATGTGAAGGGTTGGAGATGTTTGTTGAATGGAAGCCTAGATACTGCAGTTGCTCCATGAAATCCCCTCCTACTCCATATGGAGCTTTTTCCAGTCTGAACCCACAGAGCAGAGCTCTGGTAAAGAGAATTAGGGAAGCGATTTGCCAAGGCTCGGGGCCGATAAGTGCCCATGTATGTGTTGTCACATGTAGAAGACTTTGTGCTTTCAAAATAGTTAGGGCTGCCTATTTACAGAGGAAGATTCAGGCTTGCTGAGCTTGAGGATCTAAGTGAACAAAAGCTAGTTATGTCATATGGAGAGCACAATCATCTTGCTATGCCCCTCTAGGTCTGCCTTCTAGGCTCGATGTGAAATACTGCAGCATATTTTGCCTTCTGTATGATCCTGATCCTGATGCTTTTCATCCCAGTCTGCTCTGCACGCTTGTTATGCAAACTTCCTATATTAAAGATTTAGAAATGTGAATATCATGCTAAAATTTCCCATCTAACCATCTACTACTTGGATTATAGCATAATCACTGGAATAAGCTAAATATAGCTATACTTAGATGTGTGAGTTCTCCAAAATAAAGGAGTGAGAAGAAATGAAGTGAAAAGCAGCAAGAATAAAAGGAGCTGTGGTTTTCTGTAGATGAATATCAGTAAGCATAGGGGCAAGAGAGAAGAATTATCAAAGATGGAGCATTTCTCCTCCCCAGGTTTTTCGCTGGTCCCTGGCAGCAGTGTGGGTCGTGCAGCTGAAGGCTGCTAGTTTGGTGCCAAACACCCTGCCATATGTACGGGAATCTGCTGCTTTCTCATGTTTGCGTTCCCCAAAATAGCTGACTATTTTATAAAGAACAGGCAGTTCAGCGTATGCCCACAGACACCGTTTATAACCATTTTCCATGAGTACAGAAGTGAGTGATAGAAATGTGGTCTTCGTAGTCATCTAAATGCCATCTCTGGGAACAGGTGTCTTAATGTGGAGGACTTGTGCTGTTCTTACAGCTTTTCCCCCACAGTAAACGAAAATTAATTGGTTTATATAAGTGCTAATATATAGGGAAACAGGGGCAACAAGTAAGGTTGTGATACTTTTAAAATTTGTTAATATCAAGAGTCTTCCAAGATGAATTAACGCAAGCTGCACCTGTGGTTGGAAAAAGTGGATTAGAGCTGAAATCAATCAGACCTCTTAAGTTGTGAAAAATCAGACTTTATTGTTGGTGTTGTTAGGTTTTGTGTTTTGATTTTTTTGGGGGTGTTTTTGTTTGTTTGGTTGGTTTTTGGTGGGTTTTCTGTTTTGTTTGTTTTTTTTTTTAATTGTTTTTGTGGGGGGGATTTGTGAGTTTAGTGTGTCTGTGTGCTACGGTAGGATGTGTTGACAGCTTTGGAGGCTGCAGGCGCTGCCTCCAGAGCCACTGTGCTTGCTCACTTGTGTGAACTCACTTGGAGCTGGGGAGGGCAGCTGGGAACAACAGGTACGATGCTTTTTAACAAGAGCATCTTTGCCAAAGGTGTTGTACGCACACGTGCGAGGTGGCAGAGGATGTTGGCAGTGACTTTAGGACTACCAAAAGCATTGTTTTATCTCACTTCCCTATGGAACATGAAGAAAATGAAAAATGTGGAGCGTTGCTCAGCTCAGCAGCTTTTTGATGCATCTTGGGGAATTCTAAGTCTTAAAAGATCAGAACTGCTTTTGAAGAAATCTCTGTAAATCATATTGTTTAGAAATACGTAGGTTGAGCTTCATCTTCTGCTTTGACAAGGTCATCTTGCTCGCAAGATCAGTCCTTTAATTTTGCCTCAAAGACTGATGACTTGTGAAGTTAGTGACACTGCCACGGACTGGAAACTTATTTGTCAAGGGGATCAACAATTCCATCCCTATGTAGGTCATGTATTTTCCAATCAACAGTTATCTTGATCTCCATGCAGTGGAATGGCAGAAAATTGGCTGCTAAATCCCAGCAGGTGTGGGTACGGCAGGCGAGAGGTGGCCGCCGTGTTGGTGGGGCTGGAGCTCCGTGGTGCTGATGGGCACCTGAAGCTGCTGCCAGAGGAAAGTTCTGTGTCGCTGCAGGGAGCAAGGGCCGGAAATGGGTCTGCCTGAAAAGTGTTATTTTATTGTCTGGGTTTATTTCACAGAAGCAGTTGATCCAGGTCCTGTATGTGTGTGCAGAACTCGTGCGGGGACCGAGCGGGCGGTGAGGGGCTGTGGGAGCGGAGCTGGCCCCGGTGGCAGCCCGGGAATGCTGCTGAGGGGACACTTGGGAAACTGTCCCCAGGCACTTGGCCTGGTCAGGCTCTATGCCAGCCCAGCTGGGGAGGTGTTCCAGAGCTGGTGGCGCGCAGCTTTGCCCCGTGATTTCTGGTTGAGTTCTGCTGCAAGAGTGGATTTTCGCTTGCTGGAGCCCAGATGAACGCAGCAGCGGGGCAGAGCATCTCCGAAAGGCGTAATTCACGCTCATGTCTTCATAGCTAGCATGATTGTGGGAAGATGAGTTTGCAGTAAGCTTTTCCATGTCTGAATGTGATTTAAATTCCTCTACCTTGTGCCAGAAAATTTATAGGAAGACACGTCCAAAAAACTTAACTGAAATAACTTGTACCTAAAGTGATGTGTGGTGTGTGGCCGAGGGTGGTCCCGTCACTGACCTTCCACACCATATTTTCAGACTGAGCTCTTATCTCAGCTACTGGAGGAATCAATTGGTAAATGACTGATTCATATTCTGTGTTCCCAAAGGTGGCTGCCATCACCGCCCCGCAGCGCGTTCCTGCCCGCCTTACTGGGGCTCAGCTCCGCTCCCGCTCGGCAAGGATTGAAATGTTCTGGGCTTGCCTTGGCAGACAGTTGTGGCAAGTATGAGGAAGCTTCGAGTCTTTTGCAAAGAGGGGGAGAGATGGTACTGCTGTTTTGGGAAAGCCTTGCTGATGTTCTCCATGTGCAGGGGCTGTTTGAACCTGGTGGCCTGGGGTGCCCTTCCAGCGGGGCAAGTGTTAGTCGAAAAAAATACCTGAATAAAGGGGTGGCGGCAGCTAGGCAAAGTCAGGTGGAGGTGTGTAGGCTGGTGCTACTCCATACACGTATACGAGAGCTATGTAGGTTGACCACTTCCTTGAAGAGGAATAACTGTAGTGTTGGCTGGTTGCCATTCATGAGACCTGTGTAGTAAGGTTACGTGCTTCGCTTGTAGTAATGAAGACTTAGCTCTAACTGCTCAAATAAAACCCAGAGTTCTTGTTCACAGAGCTTAAGTTTGCTGCTCCCCCCTCTTTTTCAAGCTACATGCATAGATAATTGGCTGAACAAACAACAGACAAAACTGCTCCCAATAGAATAATAACTGCTTTTCACTGCCACTCATCCAGTCAAGTGACATCTGGAAGACTCTCTGGGTAGTCACAGGAGGTTTGGTGTGTAACAGGAAGATGCAAAGAAGCCAAATCCTACAGCTGTCAGTGTTTTCTGTTTTTTCGTGCTTTTGGATGGGTTCTGCTGGCTTGGTTTGTTCTCTGTTTATGCTGGTACTTATGGCTTCCACCCCAGCCACAATGTTCTGCAACACAAGTAACCAACACATTTAAAAAGCAGATGAATTGCTTTCTCAATCTTATAGAGGTGCTGTGGGGATTAATTAGTTCTGACAAAGTGCTTTCTGGCTGGGATGTCAAGCTGATGTTTCAAGACTAATGGTATTGTTGAGTGAAACTATTTAGTTCTCCTCAAATGCCTAATCACTGTTTTAGAAGAATTTACTCTGTGGAGGAAAGCTTTATTGATTTAAAGCACGCAATAAACAGTATTGATTTGCAAAAGGCAGTCATTCATATCTGCTCTATGCAGAATTGAGATGCGAGGTGGTCACATAACTATTTTGAATGAAAATGTAAGTGAAATTGTTGCTTAAATGACTCTGCGGCAACTTGCAAATTTCTCGTACCTGACTTACAACTGCTTTGATAGCCTTGTACTCAGAACAAGGGCAGTCCCCTAAGGAGAGGGCTCTCTGCTATTTCATCCCTCACAACCCTGCCACAGGGAGGACGGCCTGCAGAGGAGCAGCAGTGGCCAAAATAATCTTCTGGACCCTTAGAGCGGCACAGGACAACATAGATAGCCCCAAACCTGCTCTATAAAGCTGTGCTGTGCATAACTTTGCAGTTAATTTTGCTTGTGCCAGGCACGACTTTTGATTTCACGTGGCGTCTGAGCCTCTGCAGCTGCTGGAAGACACAGCGGTGGCCCAGCCGTCCAGGCTGGCCCTGCAGCCCCCGCGCCGTCCTGGGCACAGATCCTGCGGGGCGGCCTTCGAGGGGCTCGGGCAGGTTGGCATCGGTGGTCTGTTGGACCATGGCACCCAGCCCCTGAGGGCATGGCGAGAGTCGTCTCACTGACAGCTTCATCCTGGGCTCTTGAAGTTCTTGTAGTTGGACTGCTTGAAAGATTCAGTGTGGTTTTGAGCTGCTTATCCAAATTATCTCAAAGGGAGCTTGGGTGGGGATGATAGTGGAAAGTATTTGACTGTCACATGTGATGCAGCTCTGCACATTATGCAGTCTGTTTCCTGTGAAGTGTCTCAGGCTGGTGGCCTGTCTGGGTGGTGCTGCGTCACTCAGCCCGATTCAGGCTGCAGAGGAGCTTGGAGTAACCCCTGTGGGAGGTGGAGAGGATCCTGCTCATTTGGTGGAGCTGGCTTCCTCTGCAGCTGCTGCAATGCAAGGGAGGTGCATGGGTGAGAGTGGGGAGGCAGGCAGCACCCCAGAAGAAGGCCTTCCCCAGAAGGAACACTTGAGGCTGCCTGCTGCCTGTTCCGCTGGGCACCCGTCCTTCTCTGGGGGTTTGTTGGGATTTCCGAGGCAGCACGTGTGTGCTGTGCTGCTGCATCTCGTGTCTCAGATCTAGGGGATGTGACAGTTCTGCTGCAACAGCACACACGGGGTAGGCTCCGGGCTCAATTAGTGGTGCCGCTCCAGTGTGTACCAGCTGTTTGCAGTGCTCTTTATACAGGCTTTTGCTGTTCACACCTGACCTTTGTTCAGAATGGTGCCACTTCCATTCCTCAGCATCTGATGTGACTTTGGTTCTTCTGGTTGCTGCTTATGACTTTTGCTGTTGATGGGACTGGAGTGGCTCAGCTCACCAGAGACCTTCCTTCTTTGAAGGTCTCTGCTGCTGCAGCAGCTCATGTGCTCTCTTTAGGATTTTTCCAGATGCTCCCTGTGATTAGTCGAGTGATGTTAATGATGCGACTTCATTGATTGCTGTTGCTCTTAATTCCTGTACAGCGGAGATGGAAGCTTTTCGCAAGGAAGAGCTTGGTATGAAAAGGAAGTATTTCTAAGATAAAATGCTAAGGCTTATCTAAATTAGGATGACCTGTACTGTATATAGTGTACGAGGTGATCTTTTCATATTGAATTGTGTTTTAAAAAAAGAATCCTTAACAAGAATGGCATTTTTGTATTGTGGAGTTTTGACATGGTTAAACTTGAAATCAAATCAGCACTTTGAACAGACTTTTTTTGTTGGAGCAGGTATGTGGTGATGCTTGGGCATATTTGATTAGTGGTGTGTGCTAACCCTGAGAGAATAAGGAGGTTGAACTCTTCTGCTCACTGTATTATTCAACGTTTCTCAACATCTGATCTCTCTCCACTTGAGTTGTCAGTTTACCCACTTGTTTAGATTTTTCTGAAATTCCTTGAAATCATATCTGCATCCAGCTAACCTGAATAGCTGTCAGCCCGCAAGGCAGTAAGTCAGACTTGCAATTTGTCTTTTCTTGTGTCACTAGTAAGTATTTCACACTGTGAGATCTAGGCATCAAAGTTAAACAATCTGTAGCCTTGATGAGACATTATTTAATTCTTATGTGGACACATACATAAGAGGCTTTAGGCTGTTTAACAGCTAGTTCTCAAGTAGGCAGATTTGTCCGGTAAAGAGATCTCCTTACAGTCCTCAGTGAGTGTTTTTTCTGCCTTATTTTAACCTACATATGCAGGAAAGTGAAATGTCATGGTTCTGCTCCCATGTGCCACGGCACCAAGGTTTTGCAAGATATCTTAGACTTCCTAACTTTCCTTTTTTTTTTTTTTTTTTTTTTTTTTTTTTTTTTTTTTTTTTTTTTTTTTTGTTTTTTTTTTTTTTTGCTTTTTAAGTTTGAATGTAGAAGTCGAGATGATCTGTAATTCTGAATAAAGGCAGATCTATTGTCATATGTCATCTGTTAATTATTCAGAGGCTATCGTATGGCACTGCTTGTTTCTCATGCAACTGGCTCACTCGTAATTCAGTTTAGAGGGCATCTGCCATCATGAGCTTTGCTTGATGCTAAGGGAAGCATAACCTGAACATAAATACTTTTTAAAAGCACATGTTGTTTGCTTGCCTGATTTTCTTTTTGTACTACTTGGGCTCTACTCCTCACTGCCTTTTAAAGATTTCTTTTTAGAAGAAGAATGTGTGGGTGGAAAGGGAGGGGTATGCGGGCCAAGGAACCTGGCTTGGTCACTTGCAAAAGGGTTGCATGGACAAAAATCTCAGTTCGCAAAGGCAAATTTGCATCAGAACTGGTGACACAGAGTCCTCCACTCAGGCTCGTTTTCATGCATCTTTTGTAAATGCCGCTCTTATCCCTAAAGCAAATGTTCTGTGTTGAATTTTCTCATCTTTATTCTCTATTTGTCCAGTAGTCTGTAGCTAATGCCCCATAAAGCTTCCTGGTTTGTTTTCTGTTTGCTTCCCAGAGACAGGCTCCTGCAGTTTGGATGGTGGTTTGACAAGTCATGGTGCATCTCCAGCAGCTTAGGCTGGTGGTCCTTTCTGGTGGGGTCACTGGGGGCTTTGAGTCAGCTCAAAGGCAGCTGAATGCAGTTAGTCCTCCGTGGTTAGTGTTTTGCTGTGGAGTAACAAAAATGAGACCAGTCCGAGTGGTAATTCAGACCCGTGGTTGTTCTGCTTGGAGGTCTGCTCGTGACGCTTGTGGTGGAGCGCCGTGTGTTGGTAAGTGTTTCTTTGCAATCAGATTTATTACAGAATAGATTTTCAGTGAAATAACCTAAATGAAATCATTTTAACAATGACCTTTGAAGGCATTATTGTTTGAATTCCTCAGTGTAGTTGGGCTCCTCTCTGAATGACCGTAGTGCCTCTTGCCAAATTTGTTGAAGACCGGCTGAAATGCTGCTTTGATTCAGCTGCTTTGTGACCAGCCCAGATACCTGATGGAAGGTGTAGGGAATAATGGAGCTATGTCAGTATGAATTAAGGATTTTACAATAAGAGTTTTATTATTTATGTTGCTTATGGAGGGTTTACTTCCATTAGCTAGTCCTGTCTTTGCATTCGAAGGCAAGCTGTTGACCTGTCATTTCATGCCTTTGTATTCCCAGCTCTGATGCTCAGAGCTCTCCCTTTTCCAGTGATTGCTGCTTCTATTTTCTGTCTCCTAAGCTGTGTAACGCTGTTGCTTAGTTCTCTTATGGCTGTGCTTTATAGGGTCTCAAAAGCCTTTCATAAAGTAAGCATTTTGCCTGATGGGAGAAGGAGGTTTACAGAGTTTAAAAAAAAAAAAAAAAAAAAAAAAAAAAAAAAAAAAGAAAAAAAAAAAAGGTAAAAAAAAAAAAAAAAAAAAAAAAAAAAAAAAGGCAAGAAATACACTGTAGATAATAGATTCCAAAAATGCAAATTTGTTTAAGCAACTCCTTAAAAAGAGGGGAGGGAGGATGGAATTGAAGATTAAAACCTCTGTTTGTATACATGTAGAAGCTGGAGGCAAAGCAATCCATTCATAAATATACAATAGGATTTATGTCATGGTGAGAAGTGCTACATGCATATTCATGTGTAATTTGCAAATCCTTTAGCGATTAAATACTTTACTGCAAACTCTAGAACTAAATAACCTTCTTGTTGAAATGAGATGTCCGAAGGCTCTAGTGCTTCTCCAGTGGGGGGGAAAGGCTGGGTGGTGTAATAGATCTGATACTCTAATTTTCACTCTATTAAAAGATTTTTGGTGTGCTTTGGGCATTATTTTATTAGAATGATCAGTAGTCTTGAACAAAACGTGAAGCAGAGGCTTGCAAGAAATATTGTAAAGCTTATCAAACTAAGAAAAGCAAATAGACTTGGAAAGTTGTTAGGATGTTTTTCTCAAATGATTTTAATGTCAAGACTTGTCTAAAAAAAACTTTTGTCCAAACTTTCATATCCTGTAGGTAAGGAAAGAGGCAGATGAGTAATAGAGCTTGGAGTTGAAAGAAGTAGCCTTTGTGTAAGTGAAGTGAATCGCCTTTAAAGGTTGTAGCCTCAGTTCTTCATGTGACACTAACAGTGAATAAGAATATACTGTTGCTGATGGTTTTGGTTTTCAAAAGCTTTAAAGTATTATAGACAATGTATATACCTTGAACATAATGAATGGGGAACAATATTGCTATAGAATAACTGTTTCTTGCAGCTTGGTTTTTTATGGCCAGTGAGTGCTCGGTGACAGCACGGAGTGTCTGGGTGGGGTGGGTGATGTGAGGGGTTTGTTTTGCCCCTCAGTCATCAGACTAAATGACTTTCTGCACATGGCACAGCTACCGACAGGCATCCCGCTGAAAAACCAGCGTATGCTTCTTGTACGGCTGTGATGAGATAAGGCTGGGACTTGCCGCTTGCCATGCAGTTGTGTTCCATGCTCCGCGCTGCCCTCGCCTTCCTCAGGGCCCTGTCGCAGCTGATGCAGCCGGTCTGTGTCCTCTGATCCACCAGCTGCTCTGATTGCAGCGCGGACTGGTGGCCAGGTAGTGCTGGGCTGCTCTGCGCACAGGTGTTTCTGTTATGCTTTTGTCACTTAGTGAAGAACCACATTTTGTTGGATTAAAGTTCTGCTCAGTTCTTAAAACTGAACTTAGGCACGTTCGGTTACACCAGCCTAAATTCTCAGTTTGCCCTTCGAGAAAGCTGTGGTTTATTCCCGTATCTGGACCATCACAAAGTGTTGCTTACTGCTCTTTCGTGGTATTCCTGATGAACTGTTCCTTTTTGTATCTTTATGAGCTCTTTCTCCTTTGTGCATCAGGTTTGGATTGGGAAGAATACAAAGTATGTCCATGCTGGATGGGAAAAGCCAGCAAAGTTCTCATGTTCTTGCCTCCCCACTGAGGTTGGTCCCTCTAAGAAAGTTGTTTTGTCTGATTTGGCTTTCCTGCTCCCGTTTTGTAACTGCCCACTTCGGGACTGCTTTGATTCAACTGAACAACAAAACAGGGCAATGCACTCAATTCACTAAGGACTTTATATCCATTTTTCTGGCTGGCACAGGTGTAACGAATTGCCCTTTTAGTCCTGTTTACTTGTTTTCTCAGTCGGTCGCAGGTAGGTTCTGCTCCTTGGTGATCAGGGAAGAGATGTGGATTCCCTGTTGCTGTCTTGCGTTGTGATGAGGGAGGCACGAAGCAGAGGTGATGTTCCCTTGGTGCCTGGGGGCTCTGCACTACAAAGCTTTGCTTTGGTTGATTTGAAATAACGTTTCAAGGTAACTGTGAAAAGCTGTTGCTTTTACAATGAGCACTGAGGGTTTGCTATCGTGTGCCATGTCAGAGCATCAGTGTGTCTAAGCTGATGGCTAGTCACACAAGGGGATGAAAATGCAGCACTGGGTACTTGAAGAATATAAATTGGTTTTCTTCCATAGAAAGGACAAAATTGAGGTAAACACACGCAGTCCGTCTGAAGCTGAACCCAGAGTAGGTGACACATTGGCTTTTTGTGGTGGACACTTCACCCATCAAGCCGTTGAGGTGCAGACCGGGGCTGGCTGAGGTGTGAGGCGTGATGTTTCTGGTTGCTGGGAGGCTGTGTGGGCCTGTTACATGCCAGTATTGTGCATTATATGTTAATGAGGAAAAATAGAAGGGATTCATTTATTAACGAACCTCACAAATGAGGACTGCTCAGGATAGGGGCTGGATGGGATGTGAATTTGTAGTGGTTTGTTGGTGTTTTGTTCTTGTTTTTTCCTCCTGTTTTAGTAACCATGAGTAATTGCCTCTGGATCCATCTCAAAGGAGCGCAGTGAACAGTATTGTAACCACTTGTACATTTGCTGGTGGAAAAGCTAAGCAGCTTTGCCCTAGAGCTTGGTTGTGGCTGTAGCGCATCATTTCACCTCGCCCACTTGTGCTGCTGCGGGTCTGGCCGTGCTCATTCCCGCTGGGGCGGGCTGGGGAACCGCTGAGCCATCCCACCCTGGACGTGGCCGCTCCTCCAGCCCTGCGGCACATGGTCTCCTCACCGAGCTGTCTGGCACACGGAGAACTGCTCCCCCTTTTTCTGGACACGGTTTCTGCTGCTGCAGTAAGCTGGAATGGCCCACGGACTGTCTTTTGCAGCAGTGGCCTGCTGGGCTGGTTCCTGCCAAGCGTGCTCGCTCCGGAGCTGCCGTGGGTGCGGTTGTGCTGGGCTTGCCTGGCGTCGTGGGTGCTGAGCAGGGGTTCAGCCAGGCAGCCTTGGCGTTTGGAGTTTGTCCTTCAAAGCAGACAGCTTAAATATCAGATTGATGCTTTCTCAGTGCTGGGGGCTGTAATTCCATCTGCTGTGATGCTGTGAAGGTGACACCTGCAAAGGTGTGTGCTTCTTTCTGGATGTCCTCCCTGTATCTCCTGCATGAAGGCACCATTTTACCCATGTGTTGGCCTTGCTCAGCATCTGGTTGCTTGGGAGTTTAGCAAACACTTAACATTTTCCTCAAAATGCTGTTAGAGAGAATTTTGATGTCATATTTCATCCATCCCAAGCACTGCGGCTTCTTCAATGTCACTTATCCTTTGTCTTCTCTGGTCTGGAACAGTTGACGCATCTGTTTATGCCATCGATTTGGCAATTATTAAAAGGACATTGAATGAAGGACATTATTAATGGAAAGGAGGAGTGTTCAAAGACCTCTGCTAGTAAGGTCTATATTTTTAATAGTCCTGCAGTTTTATCACTGATTTTGGAAATTGAGAGCAAGTTGATTCTCTGGATCAGTGTGTAGTTAGCTTAAAGATCCTAGACAGGGGCAACAGGAGTATTTCATTTGCCAGAGAAATTCGAATTAAGTCTTTACAGATAAGCAGAACTATGGATAATGATTTATTTAGCTGAGCTGATAGGAGTAAGTTAAAATGCTTGTTGAGGGTTCTGCATTGATGATGTCGACCAAATTTTGGGTAGAAATGAACAAAAACGATAAACTGCTTGCTGAAAAAATTACTGTCGTGGGAGTTGCATTTCATTTGGATGCTGATGGTGCAGTAGTATTCAGTTAAGCAGCAAATTTCAAACCCATGAGCTCTCGCGGTGGCTTACTTAAGGCCAGATACATGGTGCTGTAAGGCACGATGTCAGACCCGTTAAACGCAGCTTCGACTTAAAAGGAAGAATGGAAATGGATAGCTGAGATATTTTAGGTAATTGCCCTGAGCAACAGTGCTGGTCGTATTCTAACAGCTTCTAGTAAGTTATAAACAAGCTACAGCTGAGGCTGGATCAGGCAACTGATAATTTGTAGGGTGCCTGGTGTAATTTGGTTGGAGAGCAGTGCTCGGTGTGTGCAGGCTGTGTGTGCCCCAAACTCCCTTCCGGGGGTGTGTTATGTACCCCCAGAGGTCTGGTTCCCGTTACACTTCCCACCTCCTCAGCTACTTTGGTTTTACCTGAAGTATCTTGCTAGAATTCACTGAGTAAGACTTGAAATAGGATTTTTACTAATTTGGCTGCTTCTTATCCTTTGCCAGCTACAGATGTTACGAAAACTGATTGTTATGGAGAAAATAATGTTATTGAGGGATCTTGGGGAAAAAAACAGCATGTTACACTGAAAAAACAACTAGATTTTTCCTTTTTTTGGGGCGGGTGGAAGAAGGGAAAACATGACTGAGATAAGCTGGACAAGGATGTGTTTCTGACAATGTCAGCTATACAGGATTTCGATTGTGCATAGGGAAGGCTGGCTCTGAAGTAATTTATTTTTCAGAACCTTGGTCTCCACATTTCAAGGACAGGTATTGTTAAGGTAACTGGAGATGGGAACAACCTAAATGTATAGAGACACAACCTGTTCTGGAATTTGGCATCTCTCAACATATGAGCATCTCCTTCTGGAGGTGTTCGGTTGGAAATGCAGTGGTGGTAATTCAGATAGTCAAATGTATTAGTATTTCCTTGTGTGAGCAAGGTGGATGCATAAGAGCTGCAGATAGGAATCGAGTTGCTAATGAAATTGGCTTTTAAGCATGGCTTTTTGGAAAGTAGTGCTGCCTCCTGGCCCATTCCTCTTGGATAGCAGGACGTGCTCTGGCTGGTGTCCCTGGTGACCCAGGGCATTTTGTGCTCCACAAGAAAAAATCTCAGTGTGAAATGTCATGTGCCTTAAAGCACCTGCAGATCCTGTGACTTGTTTGCTAGGTTGCTCTACAAGGAGGGCTTGTTTTGTGAGGGGAGCGCAGGGGTATCTACAGCATCTTCTGTTCCTGGTTTCGTCCTTGTGTTGAAAACTGAAGGGGAGAAAACACCCTGTTACACGTGAGCAGGTGCTGAGATTGATACAGCGTAAAGAGATGTGATTTCCTATTGCACCTTGCTAGGTTTGTGTGCTCTCTACTAGATTTTGAGAGCTTATTTTGACCGATGCATGTTTTCCAAGACAAACCTGAAACTCTTAGAATTGGTGCCTTCTGCTGTTTCCCCTGACTTGCAGGGACGAGCGACATGTGAAAATGGAGGCGGTGTGACTTGACTCGTTACAATATTTTGTGCCTTATGCGCCAAATGCTTGAAATCCTTCTGGTTTGGAATTGACGTTAAATAACCAGGCTATGTGACAGTGCGTAGGAGTGCCATGGCGTTGTCTGTCTGAACACCTGGGAGAGGCATCTTCATCTGGCTGAGCCTGGCCATCGACCGGTGGCTGCTGCCCCAGAAGCCGAGGTCCCTCCTGCCCAGGGCCCTTCTACCGGGACTAAACCCGGGACAGCCGCTGGCTCCGGCGTTCAGCTCTTTATCTCCACAACCTCACCTGCACTGCTGCTTTTTCCTTGTTGACATGCTTGGGGGGTGGGAGGGCGAGGGGCAGGGTGAGGGAATAAGGGTTTTAAGCATCGTTGGGGAAGCAGGCGGGGGTCAGGCACAGCAGTCACTCTTGCAGGGCTCGGCTTTGTATTCAGATGTGCTGGCTGGCGAGCTGCAGACATTCCAGATACTTGTGTTCATTTTGGCCGTATCCAGGCATGCGCTCACAAAGAGCAAGATGCGTGCAGTGAAGTATAAATCCCATCCTCTAATGGCTCAAAGCACTGTTGTGCGCGCATACATGCTTAACAGATTGTATAATTAGCTGGCTTGGTAAGCAGGCAGCGTGTATGATTCTTCAGTAGTTATCTCAAAATCTTGGGGGGTGTGAGGCGGGTCTGCGGGTCTGTAAGCTGTTGTATCCACGCACCGCTGGCTGATCTTGGGGGGTGTGAGGCGGGTCTTTTGTGCCCGGAGGAGAGGGGCTGCCCAGCCCCGGCACCACCGCCTCTGCCTTTCCCCTGGGCCCTTGGCTGCCCGGCTGGTGTGACTGGCCGCTGTGGGGTGTGGGGACAGGGCGACAGGAGCTGTCCCCAAAGGCAGCCTCCGTGTAGCACCCTTGAAGACAGGCTCAGCAGACTGTGTGTCCATGTGCCTCAGCATGTGCAACCAGAGCCCTTCTCTTGGCCCCGTGAGTTTGCTTCGGTTTTGGCCCAGGCTGCAGCCTGGTTTTATGTGAAGTATTTAATTCAGAAATGTTAATCCTGGAGGTCACAAGCCTCATTTGCAGAGTTATCCTGGCCCCGCGGCACACGGGCTGCCGGCAGAGCAGCTGCGGTGCTGTGAGAGGGGTTCCCGGGACCGGCTGCGGGCGAGTGGGAAGGCTGGGCTGTGCGGCCGGGGCGCGCTGCTGCGGAGGAATGCGACAGGTTGTGCCGGTGCCCGGGAGACGCGGAGGGTGGGAATGCACAGCAGGGCCCAGGGCTGCGTGCTTGGGATTTCATTGGAGCTGGGGAGGAGCCGGGAGGGAAGTGAACATGACCTTGAGAATCCTTATCGAGATGAAAAGGTGCAGTCGGCAAGCACATTCCTCCGCCGGCCGGGCTGACAGCGAGCGCTGCGGCTGCACCGAGCTCGGCAAACGGCTCCTTGTCGTGGCTGCACGATCGCTCCTGTGGGCAGTGGTGGGGCATCTGTCAGTCCCACGGCAGGGCTGCTGCGATCTAAGGGTGTGAATTAATCGAAGGGACCACCTTCTAAAGCTCACTGTTTCTATGCACTTCAGTTATTTGTACTAACGAGTCTGAAGGCAGTAGCAAGGCGAAGGCTGGCAGCTGGAGAAGATGGGCCACTTGAGACAACAAATGTTAATTGTGATTCCATGGCAAATAAAGCTCATCTGTGAGTGTGGTGACCAGAAGTCTGATGAGCTGCTGGAGTTAGGTTATGGTTGGGCTCGATGATCCTGAGGGTCTCTTCCAACTGAAATGATTCTATTCTTTGAGTTGCTCGCCAGTTTCCTTCTCGGTCTGAGCTTGATGCCTTAACCCCACCTTTCATTTGCCATGATACTCGATTAAGATGAATGTAACAATTCTGGTTTTTTTCTTTGAAGTTATTCAGCTTGTAAGGCCAGGGTGAAACAGCCTGTTCTGTTGTGATTCAGCTCCTTCGCTTCCTAATGTGGAGCGATTATATGGTGGTACTGAAGCAGGTGTCACTGCTGTCGTATGAGCCAGGGGCTTGAATGAGGTACAGAACCTTTGGAGACTTGAAGCTACCTTTTTTGACAGGCTATCATTATAAACTTTGAAGCCGCCAGTAATGAAACAATAACTGCCAGGCATTCAGTGACGATGAAAACTGAGGGGAGAGGAGCGTTAAATGCCAACCCACCCACATCTCCCCAGTGCAGTTTGTGACCTGGGTTTCTGAGGAGTGAACTGCCTGCAGGACCACCTGCTTGCTGGTTTTCTTCTCACAAGGACCTGCATCTCAGTCGCTTAATGTGGGTGTAGGAGGTCTTGTGTGTTCTCATTGGCTCTGTCACTTCAGTGGTGAATGGCCACTATCGCTGGGGTGAAACTCTTTCCTGTGCTATCACATGGATGCCAGTGAGGTTATAATGTCATCACCAAAACCAGAATTTAGTCTTCAGGGGCTACTCTGATTTTTATTTTATTTTGTTTTATAAAATGTTGCAAGATTTTGCTCTCCTCTCGGAGGGAATGCTGTAAATTTAGCCTTTTTTTTATAATGTGGAAGAAGGTTACCACTTTTTGCCAAAGTTTGAAAGCTTTGCCAACAGAGTTGACTCTCTGGAAGAGCAAGAGACTGACTATGAAGAAAGACAAATTTGATAACAGTGAGAAGCGTCAGCACACTGAAGCAAAGCAAATATGCAAAGCCCGTTGACAATTGATGCCTTTTGTTTAGAGTATTTCTCTTATGAGAAATATTTCAAAGTATGTTTTATTGTTTCCGAGGAGATTTAGACTAGTTGACTTTGCTGTCAGGACTTGATATCATCTTTCGAGGTCCGAATGAGTTTTACACACCTGTTTTAACTGTGTATGAGGAAGAAGTGGGGATGGGAGGAGGAGGGACAGAGCGATATCAAAAAGACACAAACAATTAATCTAAGGTAGTTTTAGTCACCTTCACCAGAGTATATTGGAAAGAGGAAGATTGTTCCTTGGGAAGGAGATCCCTGTGCTCTTTTTTTATACACTGCAGTAAAATAATAGCTAAATATTACTAGTAAGACTATGTAAGGTGTGTCTCTGACACATACCTAGACCATGAGGTGTGAGCAGCAGTGATGAAGTGGTACCTATGCCGAGTCTTTGCTTAGTGGAAAGAAATGCTGCGTGTTTTGAACTGAGGAATAACTTAAAAGCTTTTGATACCTGGTACATCTGTAAAAGTCTGTTGGATACCTAAAAAAATATACAATACACTGGTTTAGGTAGAATCTTGGCTAACTGGCTCTGGCCAAAACATATAGCGGTCTCTTCTCCACAAGGCTTTTACTGCAAAATAGCTGTCAGTTACCCCATGGCAAAAGATGACACTTGCACACACATTTGAAGGTGACACTTTGTTGGGTTTTTTTTGTAGCCGGTTAGAATTTGTGATCAGGATATTGTTTATTGCTTGTACTTAACTGCTGAGCCCTTCTGTTTACATCCTCTTTGAACAATTGAAACCAATTACATCCATGAGCTTGTGTTCATAGAGATCCTCAGATAATACTCCCTGCAATAATATTTGACTTGTAAACAGTCTTGGGAAATTAACTTTTCATAAGGAGTTTTCCCTTGAATTCTGAAAAATTATATGTTACTTCTGGGATTCGTCCCAAATTTTTAAAATTTTGAGTAATTCTAAAATGTTACTCCTGGTCAGGAGATGAGGCAACTCAGTGTAATGAAACTTCTGCTGAATTCAAGGTTTACCGGCCCCTTTCTCAGTCTCCTACACCGATGCAGAAAGCTTTAGGAGAACTCCTTTATTTTTCCTGTGCCTGTATAAATTCTGTGCAGAGGAGGGAAGGAGCCCCCCCAAGCACTGAGCTGTGGTCCCCAGGCCTGGTCCCCAGCCTCTGGGCTGTGCCTCTGCAGCTGAAGTGTGTTCTTTGTCCCTGTGCGGAGTGCCGGGCGTGCAGACCTTCCGCAGGCTGCTCGGGAAACGGGATGCGAAAGAGCAAGTGGTGTCGTAACTTCTGTGTTAGCGCAAATTTAATCTGTTGGCAAAATGTATTGATAATGGACCATTCGAAATAAATGATGTTTGTGAACCAATTAAACTCGCTTGGTGATGCAAATCTCATTTTTGCTGTTCTCAAATCGGTGAACAAGCTTCGATAGTTGTTGATTTGTATTGACTCCTTTGCAGTGTGTGAAGTGCTTAGCTGTGGTTTGTGCTTTGTACAGTTCTCTCTATAAACGTGCAGTTTGGAATAATTTTTTTGTGGCTTAACTACATAGTACATCAAGGCTTTGCTACTTTGGATGAAAAAGGTACCAAACCGGTTAGCTTTAGACCTCATATGCTTCTAGCTTTAAACCTCCTAAAGCTTTATTCTCTGGAGGTTGTTCTAGACATCTGTTCTTGTTTTGACTTTTCTGTTTATTTTTATACAGTATGACTTTTCAGGAACTGAGAAGGCATTGCATCGACACTAACAGCAACAGTAGTAGATAGTAAAGCTGATATTGTGAATTCCAGCTGCTTATGTGCTTCAGCAGTCGCTGCATCCGTGAGCGGAGTGATGTGTGACTTGGGCTTTCTCCTCTCTGGAGCTGCTGAGGTGCCATGCCCTGCTCTCCAAAGGTTGTCTTCAGTGCTAACCCGCAAGGCCGAGTCTGTTGACATAGTTTTGGTTTGCCGCTCTTGGAGGGTATGGCATGGATTACCGTTTGCAGGGCAATGCTTATGCTTTAGTACGTGTCCGGTATCTTGAATACACAGTTGCTTTGCAACTACAAGGATTTTTGTTCTTCTCTGTTCTCTGCTGCTCCAAGATCTTGACCAGGCATCTCCTCTGATTCTTACAGGCAGCCAGAAATACTCGTGTTCATACCTGGAACTGCTGAGTTTACAGCAGCATAGAAGGGGCCCATGTCCTCCCATGGCTGCACTTGGACCCCTTTGGGGCTCACTTGACTTGGTAGCTTCCCATATGTAGCTGGACTCAGCTCTATCTGGACAAGATTTCCAAGTTGACAGGCAGCTGTCAGATCAGAGAGCAGTGAAGCGGTGTTTCCAGAACCGACCTAGGCATTGCATAAAAGCAAAGTGGCTGCAGCTGATCTGTCTTGGGGCCCAGAGCAGCAGCAGCTGTGGAGATGCCCAGCTGCTCACCTGGGCTGTGTTCTGCAGGTGATGCGCAACAAAGAGCCTGCTAGTGCTGCTGTTTGGGATTGGGAGCATCAAATAGCTATATAACTCAGTAAGAACGTTTATAATGCAGAAATAGCAAGCAGGCAGTCCTACTAAAGCTGCTGTATGGAGTTAGCAATTAGCCCAATGGTAGCAGGTGAACCAGAGAGCAGCATACAATGCGCATGTAAAACAAGCCTCCTGCGCTTCCCTGGCCGCTTTCTAAATGCTTTTCCATACCAGCAGTGCTTCATTTGTACGTTGGGTAGAGTCGGGAGCGTAGGTGAGTCCAGCAATTCTACCCCAGAATTGTCTGTTTTCCCACTTCAAACGCCATGTGAATAAAGGGCACAGGAGCTAGTAGTGTCACGGGAGGTATTTGCTGTCCTGCTCTTTTTCACAGTAGAGATGGAACATGCTGGGAAGAAATACAGCAGCATGCGTTGCTTCTTGGAGAGCTGAGGTTTTTAATCACCATACATGAAGTGGCAGTTCAGTGCCTGATGAAGTCAGGTTGTGGGGTGAACCACGAATCCATTCCCCTTTGTAGACATCCAGACTGTCAGCGCTGCCTGTCCCTGCATGCCACCGGCCATGGGATAACGTGTTCCTGAACGCTGAGCTGCAGCAACTGTTCGATACTTACCTCATTGCCAAAATCTCAAATATTTGCCTTCTTCTGACAGTAGCTATTGGTTCGCTGCTATAGGAGCTCTATTGTGGTGGGGAGTCTGTCTTATACACCTCTTTATCTTGAGGCATCTTGCCAATGTAAACTGCTGCCACCCACGCCACAGGCAGCCTTTCAGAGAAGTAGGAGTGCAGGCTGCAAGAACAGAGACAAGCCTTCCAGTTCATAATCTCCCAAATATGCCAATAAACTAGTCTGACTACTCTGTCGGGATGTTTTTGGAGACAGTTTACCCCTTCCTGGGAAGTGACCAGTCCCCTTCTTCGGGAACAGCCGAACCTGTGAGTGAAGAGGGAGCTGGCTTGGTTTTAGTTGATCTGCTCAGGCCGTGCAGGTGGCAAGGCTGCTCTCATCCTAGGAGAACTGAAGGGAAACTTAAAAAAAACAATCTCAGCTATTTAGAACTAAATACATTTGAATTACTTGCATGGTTAAATTCCAACTCTTGCGTGCTTTTAGTTTAGTAGTACTGCACTGTTCTCATGAAGTTGTACCTTACTCTTTTATATCTTTTCTGCTTAATGGGTTCAGGAAAGCATGCAGGATTTACAGGCTGGCAGGCAAGTTAATGTTGTGAGAAGCCTCAACTCCCATTTCCTGACCTTTTAACTTTGAACTATCCCAGGAATTTTGCATTTGAGTGATTAAGAAGGTATGACTGACCTCTTGCCTTTCTCCTACTAGCACAACCAGTTTGTTAATCACTGGGAATGATCTAAAATCTGTAAGTGGTTTTTGACAGTCTTCTCACAAATAATAACTTAGTAGTTCTTTGCTTCCAGGGGTAAATGTTCTGTACTGAAAAGAAATGCATGGGCAAAGCAGATTGTCACTGTGTGCAAAGAGGAGCCTGTAATCATGCAGGCCCTTTCAAATGTGGAGAGAACAAGCAAGCAGCAAACTGTTAGACTGATACGTGCTCGTTGTGGCTGGTGGGGTGGTAAGTTGTGTATTACATAGCTTAATAGTTCCAGGAATCTCTTTGAGTAACAGAGATGTGTTGCTGTTAAAGGTATGAATGCATTTGTGTGTGGAATGCTCGAATATAGGCTATCGCCTGACTTCGGGTGTCTTTGATACCTCTCGATCTGTTTTTTGTAGAATCTCCTTGGGTAGCACATGACTAATTACTGTAGAAAAAGAGTTTGGATGCTACTTGCTCATGTGAAAGAAGTAGAGAGTCTACACTAGCGAATTACATAAAACTCAACATCTCAATCTCAGTTATCAACAACTCAACATAATGAGGTGCAGGGGTTATTTTCATGTGCTGGCCAAGGAGCAGTACAGGATGTTGCTGGGTTCTTGAGCCTCAATAAAACTGTTTAAAATTCAGATAGCTTGGAAAATAAGCTCTGAGGGTAGATGTTGGGCTTGCTTATCCCAGCGGTGGCCCAATGCACGGAGTGTCAGGGGTCAGGAGGAGATGCAAGATGAGGAATCTTTGGGAGGCTGGGAAGATGCTCAATAACCATGACAACGGAGGAAAGTACTTCTGAACAGAAAACAGCTCTGCAGTCTGAGCTGCTTGAGGTGTTGTGTTGGGCTTTTTTTAGGGTGTTGCTATTGGTGATGTTTAGATTGTAGTTTAAGCAAATTTGTTTGGTTTACAGCAACAACTTCAAATAAGCTGTTTTTCTCAGACTTGACCCTGTTTTTACTGTAAGGGGGGCAGTTCTGTTCCCAGTTGCCCTTTATCGCAGCAAGATCAGGACCCGGCTGCAATGCCGTACACACTGACAATCATAGAAATCGCATCTCTTTGGGGTAACTAGAAGTTCAGGGTGACTGTGCCTTTGTGTGGGTCTTGGAATAATGTCTGCCTTCCAAAAGATTGAAGTCTTTTATTTGATCTCTCCTCAGATTCCTTGGAGCACAGTTGTGAAGCTTCCCAAATTTGTGGTCCCTTCTTAAAGGCTTCTCCGTGTTACCCGGGAAGTACTTTCCCATTCATAGTTCTGATACGCCCGCGGTGGTTCTGAATTACTTATCCCCCTCGGTGTGGCGGTCTCTCTCTCGAAACCCGCGGCCTGCTGAGGATCCTGGCTGTCAGACGTGAGCTGTTCTCATCACCTTTCCACTGAATTGCAGTTGGAGTAGGAATCCAAGGGAGTGTTTCATTGTGCCTGGGTGTGCGGCGGTGGGGCGAGGAAAGCTTTGCCAGCAAGACCACAAAACGGGCTCATCGCTGCAGCCCCTCCAGCCTCCCAGGGCAGCTCTCCCTGTGCTGAGAGAAGATGCTCCCAGGGAAAACAGTTACTATAGTGATGGATAACCCTGGTGTGTCTGAGGGCTGGATCACCAAGTTGAGTAATAAATGTGTAGGAGTCTATTTTTGAAAGCTTTTGTGAGGAAGAGATTGCTGTAGTCCTAGAAAATTTGTCTGCAAAGTGGTAGGTTTTTCTGTGCTGAAGTTTAAAAATAATCATAGTCTGTCTTGAGAATGAGATGACCTCATTAAAAACAAAGAAGCTTGTATGTCATTGTGTTGAGGCTCCTGGCGCTGATTCTTGCAGCAGCCTTCTGAGTTACAGCAGGAGCTCTGCCCATTAACAGGTTCCTCAAAACTCAGACCCCTGGGGATCTTGTGCGCAGCTACCCCGGCGTCACAGCTGGAATGCAGCTGCTTTTAGCCTGTTCTCTGTCCTGGTCTGTGTAGCACATCTTGGCACATAATGAGCACTGAGTTTTATTCAGATGAGAAATGAAGAAATGCTACGAAAAAAAGAAAAATTGAAGTAGAAGCCTTTGAAAATAAAACCTGTCTCCAAGCTTCTTCCATGAAATGCTGGGCTTAAAAATTATTTGGTTTTGTAAGAGAAATGGTGCGCTTGGGAATATCTGCCGGAACTCTTAATTTTGTTGCCTTGCTTGACTTCTTGGCCATGAAATCTGTGTGGCTCGTAGCCTCGCTGTGTAGCTGGGAGGCTGCTGGGATTTGGTGGCCGATGCTGGGCTGTGACAGGAGCTGGCCTGAAGGTCCCCGGTGATCCGGGTGCTCCCTTTGTCCCTGTGCAGTGAGCCGCTGCCATCAGTGCCGCACACTGTAGGAAATCCCCTGGTCTGTACTTTCACCCGTATAGAGCCATGAAGGATTTCGTTTAAGGCCACGTGATCTGTACTGAACTGGTTGAAATAAGGCTCTACTGTTTAAACGGCTTCGCTGTATTATGGGGGTTTGAGGAACCTTGCAAACATAGGGATTAAGTGGGTTTGCATACAGCATAGAAATTTGGCAATCCGCTGTGGGTTTATAAATGCTTCACGTCTCGGTGACCTGAGCGCCCCGCTGTCTGCACATACACGTACGTGCACATAGGTACTCCCGGCCATGAGCTGAACTGAACGGCTGTGTGTGGGATTGCTGTAGGCCACCAATTGGCACTGAAATCCAATAATTACGAAGATCACGTTTCCTCTTTTAAGAAGTTCGGAATTGATTTCTGTTACCTTTGTAGTATCAGCTCCAGGTTTGTAAGTGGCACCGTTCACCCATCAGCTTGTGTCAGGAACCTCTGTGATCTTACAGCCGTGTTTAACAAACCTTCTGTCAATCAAAACCTTGTTATACAAGGATTATTTGCCTTCAGTTTCCTGTGTAATGAGGTTTTTGATTGACAACAGTGGTGTTAAAGACTTTAGAAAGGCTTTCTGAATCTGAGATGAGCAAGTTTCCATTTAGTAGTGTTTGCACATAACATTGGCTTCCAGTTTTATCTGTGAAAGAAGCAGAAAGTGATAGATCGAAAATTCTAAGAAATATAGAAACCCTTCTCATTTAAAAATGATGCGACCTATAAACTAGAGCTAGGAAAGTAACTTTCTGTTTGCTGCTATGGGAGCAGGATTTGACCATCGTTTGCTGTACAAATACTTGAGCTATTGGGGCCAAACCTTTCACGAAGGTGGAAGCGTCTCGGTGCGTTTGCTGGCTGGGGGGTGAGCAAGGTACCGTAAGGTGCTCCTCGGGTTAGGAAGCTGGATGATGCTCTTGTCTTTTACCTCTGTTGTCAGGAGTGGTTTCTGAAACAGTGCCCTTGACTTGCTGTGTGTGCTGGTTGCTGAGGGTACCTGGTTTCCAGGTGTCCTAATGAGCAAATGCACTTGTTCGAGTAAATTTGAATTTCTTGAAGGAAATCAAATGGAAAAATAGCATATGGAAAACTATGAAAATGCCTAGGTTGATGTGTCTTTTTCAAAACCCTAGGTGTTCGTAAAAATGACCTTGATTTAAACTTAACGAGGGAAGGGCAGTCACAGGTAAGATGAAGATGTCTTGATATGAGATGAATATGTGGGTCACTTTTTGGTGAGCTAGAAGGCCGGAGTTAGGCTATAATTTACGAATATCTTCTCCAGCTGAAGCTGGTTTGTCTTGTAGGAACTCCACACCTCCGGGTTCAGGGCAGATGAAGCACTTCAGGGGTAGTTCTGGTCTGGCTGATGCTCTAAAGAGCAAATCGAGTGTGGCTGGAAGGTGCAAACTCCTGTGTCTGAAAGCTGTCTCTCTTAACTAGACTTTTAGCTTTAATAAAAAATGCTATGCCTACAGACTTGAAGTTTTTCCCTCTGTGTGACCGGAGATCTGAAGTCAAAGTCAGGATTTTCTGAACTTTTGGGCTCGTTGCTTTCTTCTGAAAGCTGCATGAATCTATCTGGAGGCTTCCTGACAGAGGGGGGTAAGGAATGCATAAATAATTTTGTGGGTTTCTTTCCTTAGTTATAAGCACAGTGGGTGAAAGGGGTCCCTTCTTCTAGATTGCTGCTTTGAGTCTAGCTACAGAGAGCACCTATTCTATGATACTGTGCTTTGACTGAGTTGATGAGATTTTTTCCAAGGCTGCTAGGAAGCTTTGTGAATTGCAAAGGAGTGTTTCAAAGAAATAGCTCTGCAGATATGCCCTGGCTTTAACTTCCCAAATGCAGAAACAGTTCTGGTTTATGCAGAAATAATACACTAACTGAATCATGTCTTGCTGTGAGAAAGAAACTTTTCCTTTTTTTTTGCTCATTTAATCCATCATGCTACATTGTGAGTATGCTTGGGGAGATGCTTGATTCTGGACCCCTTCTGGAAAATTGATTTATCTCAGTCTTCATAACAACCCCTAAAATCATATCTTAAAACAAGGAAATAATCTTTCTCTTTTTATGCTGTATTCATAGCCTGGCTACACAACATATTGCATCTTTCATCTGTAATTGTAGCATTGCTGCTTTGATTTGTGCCAGTTTTTCCCACAACAGCAAGGGAAAGGAGTTTAGAAGAGTAAGTAATTCGGTTATGAAGCTGCAGTTATTTGGGGAAATAGCTGTATGACATATGTTGTCTGTAATAAATGGAATTACTCTCTTAATTCTAAAACTAATTACCCTTCTGTTTGCTAGTTGAATGACAGATTTCTCCTTTAATGAATGCTTACTCCTCTGCACAAATGGGGTGGTTGCAAGCTCAGGGTCAGCCAGGGGGGACAGCACTGGGCTGTGCTTGGTGGTGGGCGCTCCTTGTGAGATATGCTGAAAATCTGAATCTCAAAGGTGAAATTATTCTCCCCGAGCCCTAGGAACTGGCCGATCTCCAGGTGGCTTATATCATTGCTCTAGCAAGCTGATCCTGCCTCGCTTTTTCTCCGCTTTTTCCAAAACTCCAACTGAAAGAACTGGCTGTATGCGGTTCATGCATTACACTTCATATGGAAAATAGGAATAAGCATCCTTCAGTTGCTTGGTCCTGGCTTCCTCTGGAGTCTGGCAGCTCCTGAGCACGTCTGGGAGGAATTCAGTCTCTTCTAGAGAAATAGGACTGGACAAAAGCTGAGCAGAAGCTTTATGAGTTTGGTATTAAACTTTGGAGCATCGAAGTTTGCGTTCCCTGATGAAAGTAGTCCCAGGTTCTGGGGTGACAGTGCGTTAGGCCGGAGCCCAAGGGAGGGAAGGGGCTTGGGTTTCGGTGAATCAAACCTGTGGGCTCCCTGAGCTTTGCCTTTAGCCATAGGAGCCGTGGGGCTGTTGCTGGCTGTGGTCTGTAAGAGCAGAGCTCATCAGAGCGGCATTGCAGTACTGCCGCGTTTGGACTGGGCGGGCTACACGTTTTTGTGATACTGAGAAACGAATCTAGTTTGTCATTAATGAAACAGAACATATTGCAACGCAAATGAGTGGAGTTGTATGACGAGTAGTCCCACAGTCCTCAGCACTTGCTATTGGTTTAATTATTCATGCTATGCAAATTGTATTTCTCATCTTGTTCCTTCTTGTCTACGTATTTTTGATACAGAACTTGCCTGCAAACAGTCTTGTTCTTTCAGCTGAGAGACAGGGATTGTTTCTGGCAAAGTTTTTAATGTTCCTTTGTTGAGCGAAGCCGGGCAGAGCTCGGGAGCTCTGTCAGAACGAATTCATCTTGCTGTAACCTCACATGAAGAAAGGGAAGAGTTTGTGGAGTATTATTTGATAAGAACAAAAGCTTTAAAATAGTTTTCAACTTTTTGTTTTCTATACCAAGCCCTTGTGGTACTTGTTTACTGGTCAGTTGTTTGCAATAGGCAGGTGGGAGTGTTCTTTTATTCATCCTAAATATTACTTTGCGTTTCAGGTATACTAAACCACTGACCTTTGCGGACTGCATTAGTGATGAGTTGCCGTTAGGATGGGAAGAAGCTTATGACCCTCAGGTTGGAGTTTATTACATAGACCACAACACCAGTAAGTGACACGTTATTGTACTTTTACAGAGTGATTGTCTTGTGCCCGTGTTAAAATATGCTGAACACAAAACCACAACATCACCGACAGCATGCTTTAGAGCAGATGAGATCTGCAGCTCGTGAAATCAGATCCCGTCCTCTGTTTCACAAGTTACTTCCGTCTCTAAGACAGGAATTTGAGACGTTCTGGTTTTCAGCCCTCAAACCAGCAGTCACGTTCACGCTGATACTCTGGACACACCTTTAAGATTCGGCTCTACTGAGGAGTCCGACAAGGCGGCAATGATCTGGAGTTTGTTCTTAGCCTGGAATTTGTCCTTGTGGCAGGACCATCGGAAACAGTGCAAAGGTCTTGTGTTTGTTCCCCTGGCAGGGATAACTGGAACGACGGCCGGAGCTCCCAGAGCTGCAGCGGCTGCGCTGCCTTTGCTGGAGAGGGAGCTCCCAGTAGGTTTAGGGTGTCCTGAGGGACGTGCGAGTAGGAAAATGTTAAGTTCAGGCTTGTGGTGGTTTTATTCTGTATCCCCAAACTAAACTACTGCTCACCATCTTTGTTAGATGGCTTCATATACCAGGATGTTAAGCTTCATAAGCTTATTTGAATTATAAGAAAATGCAGGACTTGATACGTCATTACAGGTGTTGTTAGGAAGTGTGTATTGGGTTGTGCTAGAACAAACCCCCTGAAAAAAGCGCTAAACAAAATAAATCAGTGACTTTGATTCTCTTTACAGAATAAGTCCACTTGCAGTCCAGAAATTCATGCTAGCGCAATGCCCAGGCCCTTTTGGGGGTACTTGTAACTCAGGCAAAGAAAAAAACTTTTAAAAGACAGAAGTGCCTTGAAGTTTTTTTAATTGTTGTTTTTGTCTGCTATTTGTTTAAATCTGCTTCTAGGACTTCAACTGAGAATGGAGATTTGTTTTCAGCAAGTTACAAGAGTTTTTCTTTTTTAATAAAAATGTAAAAGTCTGTTGTTTGGTTTGTTTCTTTTCTTTTCTTGGCTGTCTTCACGTTCTTCCCTTTTTCAGAAAAGGCTTTTAAAAGTATATTAACGGCAAAAGGCAAACTAGAAATAACATTGGCTCATTACCTGATGGGCGTGGTCACCTTATTAACAGGGACATAGACAAAGCAAAGATGTTTAATGCTTTCTTTGCCTCGGTCTTCAACACCCATGATGGACTCAGGGGCCACCCTAACCCTGGGTTAGAAAACCATGGCTGTGAGAACAATAAACTCCCAATCAATCTGGAACTTGTATGGGATTTGCTGCTCCAGCTTGATCCCTACAAGTCAATGATGCCTGGTGGGATTCATCCAGGGGTGCTTAAAGAGCTGGCTCATGTCATACTGAGACCTCTCTCTGTGATTTTTCAATGCTCCTGGGAATCTGGAGAGGTCCCAGTTGACTGAAAGCTGGCGAACGTTGTCCTGATCTACAAGAAGGGCAACAGGGGTAACCCTGGGAACTACAGGCCTGTCAGCCTCACTTCTGTGCCTGGCAAAGTAATGGAGAAGATTGTTCTGGGAGTTATTGAAAAACATCTGAATGACTATGCAGTCATTGGTCCCAGCCAGCATGGGTTCATGAGGGGATAGTCCTGCTTAACAAACTTAATTTTGTTCTACAACAAGGTTACCCACCTAGTTGACCAAGGGAGGCCTGTCAATGTGATCTTTTTGTATTTCAGTAAAGCCTTTGATACTGTCTCTCACAATCTCCTCCTGGACAAGGTGTCCAGCACACAGCTGGGTAAACACACGGTGCAGTTGGCTGGTGGGCTGGGCTCAAAGGGTTCCAGTAAAGGGGGTCACGTCAGACTGGTGACCATCACTACCAGGTTCCACAGGGATCCGTCTTCGGGCCACCGCTCTTCAACGTCTTCATAAATGACTTAGAGTCAGGACTTGAGGGGTTGCTCAGTAAGTTTGCTGATGACACAAAAGTGGGAGGAGCTGCAGCACGTAGGTGGAACAAACCAAACACTGTCTCCGTTGTACGTTTGAGTTGGGTGAATGCCTGAAGAGCTGGTTGCAGGTCTGAGCCCTGTGTGGTCCGTTACCCCTCGTTCCTGCCCTTCCAAAGTACCACAGGCTTCAGGAGCGTGCAGAGAAAGTTTCAAGCCATGCTGGCACCTGGTAATAGCAGTTGCTTTTCAAAAGTTTCCATTCTATAGGGTGCTTAGAGTTTCAATTAAAAGGTTAAAAAGAAAACAAAATCATAACCTTATTTCTTGTGCCAGCTCCCATCCAAATAATGATAAAGCAAACCATATCCACTTAGCTTCAGCTAATCAGGAGTCTCATCTTTGCGGTTCATGTCGAAGTATCCTCTGGAGAGTGTCCAAAACCACCTTCCTCTCCAAGGTCTCTTGCAGATTCCCTGGGTGGGAAGGAGCCGTCATCAGAGGGTGTGAAGGCGATGAAGGCACGTTGGGTCTTGCTGCACACGTGAAGTATTTGAGACTAATCATCAGAAACAAGCCCAAGGACAGACCAAAGACAGACAAAGACAGCAGCTGTTAAGAAAGTGAGACAGAGAACACTTCTAACCTCCTCTCTGAGGCAAAATAAATACAATTAAATTGAATCGAGTACCCAGAATATTCCTAATACCGTATTAATGTGTAGCCCTGAGTGTGTTTCTCTGGGAGAACTTATTTGGAATTTGATTTGTACAAAGAAATGATGATTTCCTTGCCAGATGCTGATGCAAGCATAGTAAGACTGCATTCTTCAAACATGAAACAATCAGATTTATTTATGACAAGCTGAACATTAAACTAAAAATTCACAGGACAACAAATGATGTAATAGCCTGCATTTCTGTAGTCCTTTCATCTGGCTTCTGAATGTTTTTTTGCATTTCTCGGCATCTGGGGCAGATCGAGAGCCCTTGGCCAGCATTTTCATAGATTGTTTTTACATAGTTGAAAAACCAAAGCTGAAAGCTGCAGTCATGGGGATGCAGTTAGTGCTGTGGTTACCAAGAAGGTTGAGGTGAATATTCAGACAAACGGGAACAAAGCAGTTTTGGTACCTCAGTGCGTTGTCCATCCTCTCCGTGGGCTGGCTGCCAGGCGTGCGCTCTGTGGGCTGGTGGATGTGTTTGGGGCAGGGGCAGGGTTAGGGTTTCACCACCTCACCCAGGTGTTTGGGATTATGTAGATCTTTTTTTTTTTATAGTTTTCCTCCTGGTTGCTTGTAAGTGAGAGATTTCCCTGCAGCAGCTTCTGGGGCCCTTCTTGCGATTACAGGAAGAATGGGTGCCAGTTCAGTGGAGAAGTGGAAATAACTGAGCTTGAAGAAGCCATAGGTACAGGCAAACTTATGACCCAGTGTCCTGAATTAGACTTAAAGTATTATGGGTATGTTGCCAACATACTCAGCTTGAAGTTCAGAGCCCTGAGTCACAGTTGTTGGTGCAGCCTTGTCGGGACAGCGGGTGTGGGGACATGGGGCCAGCTCGCTGGGGGACTGGTGGTGACATTCCCCTCTGCTTCAGCTCTGGAGTCAAGGGAGTTATTGCTCCTGGGTGTGGGTTGTTTGGGAAGTGGCATTCGGGGGCAAGAACGGAGGCGGGAGCCGGGGGTTTTCAGACTGTGGCGGTTGATGCGCTGCTGCATCTCCCTGACGTTCCTCGCGTTCCTTCCGAGCGAGCTCGGTGCTCCCTGCGAGGCAGCAGCACCTGCACCTGCCGCAAGGAGCTGCGTTGTCATCACATTATTTTGGGGCAGTTTTTCAGGTCTGGGCTTAACTTCAGTGTTACTTCAGCTGGAATGTTGCTTGTGCTAGCAGGACCTATAAAGGACTTTTTGTTGGAATGCTTCTACAAACTATACTGTTAGTATCTTTAAAGGGTTTGGTTTTTTTTTAATAATCTTTTGCAGCTTCTTTAAGTTTTGCTGTGTAACTTGAAATGCCATATGTTCTTTTGGGTCTTGGGATGCTGTTAAAACAAGTTCTTACTGGAGTATCCTGCTCATTTTCTCCTCAGCGTGATCATGGACAGCTTGTGAAAATGATTGAGTGTCCATCCCTTGGGTAAAATCCTTATTTCTAGTTCTGCTCCTACGATTATTGTCAGGCTGTTCTCTTCCCCACGCCCTGTGTATTGCGGTGTTAGTCTGATGCCTGACTTGCTTAAGAGCTGCTCGTACCTTCCACCGTGGCAGCTTGTACTAAATATTTAAAGAGGCTTTTAAGATATGCAGATTAGACTCCTACTGATAGTTTCAAGTAGCTCCTTTTTATTAATTATTCATTATGTGGTAACTAGGCATCCTTATTCAAGCACAGTAGTTTAGACAATTTAGAGCACTTAGTCGTCTGAGTATTGGAACCTGTTCCAAGCAAGAACATATAAAGGCCTTGAAAGAGAAATGAGAAATATTTTGGACACTTCTTCACAAAACTGAGACAAATACTGACAATAAATTTGCCTAATTAGTATTGGAAGTAGCTGTGTGTCTGTGACCTTATGCCTTTTTCATGATTAGAACCTGAAAAGCAATGTAATGGTTGTGTTGGAGTAACGGAGATGGAAGTGGTATAGCTGTTCATGACTGCGTTGCCTATGTTACCAAAAAATATTTTTCTTAAACTCCACCTCCTGCATTCTGCAGTGATTTACTGGGTGCCTGCTTTCAGTGGAGGAAATGTTTACTCCCTTTCTGAGATGCTGTTTATATAATGTCATTTGAGATGCTTTCATGAAGACATCCTGTGATTTAATGAGTCTTTATTTTTACTTACCTATGGAATCGGAGCAAGGTTTTCTTTCTCCTTTTTGATAAAAGCCACTTGGCAGCCAGAGGTGTTAATTCCTTTCACGTTGTCAGATGCAGTATAATGCAGTCATGTGGCAATGATGTGTTCTGAAAGTTTTTTATCAGTGAAATAGTAAAGGTATTTTATTAGTTATAAAGCCGTTACAATAAAGATAAGTCCAACAGTCAGCGCCAGTATCTTAGAGCTTGTGTGTGCGTATACTTGTGTGGCCATTTGAAGAGACAGAACCAGGATGGCTTCAGCAGCAGAGGGGTTGGAGAGTTGTACAACGATTTCGCCGTGAATTGTTCTGCACAGTGATTGAGCATGGCAGAACTTGGAGTTCATTGTGGATCAATGGTCACCTCCTAAGAAAAAAGAGAAATGTCCTTATTCCACTTTTCTATTAGAATACAGGGCAAGGGGCTGTTTTAAAATATTGCCAGAAGTGGCGGAGCTTCTCCAGGCAGCAATGCAAACCTGCTTTCTTTTGATCTTGCCTCCTTTTGTTTTCTCTCTAAGAAACTACACAGATTGAAGACCCTCGTGTGCAGTGGCGGCGGGAGCAGGAGCATATGCTGAAAGACTATCTTGTCCTGGCCCAGGAGGCGATTGCTGCGCAGAAGGAGATCTACCAAGTGAAACAGCAGAGGCTTGAGTTGGCCCAGCAAGAATATCGGCAGCTGCATGATGTTTGGGAGCACAAACTGGGCTCTCAGACCAGCTGTGAGTAATCGATGAACTCTTATCCAGTGACTTTCTCAGCCATGAACCCACTAGGACAGTAAAACGCTTGAAGCTGGTCCTCTGATAGAGCGTGGGATGAGTTACGCTGTGTCACTCCCCATGTTTGCTCAGTTTCACCCAAAAGCAATAGCTGCCCAGCACCTATTTGGTAAAGGATGATTGCTATGAAACGCTATCGTGGTTGGCTCGGGCACTGGACTTGGGGTGCACATTTTCAGCATGGACTTTGACAAATGGGAAAAAGTGTGGAGGTTGGCTCGGTGTGAAGGAATGGAGTTAACAGTATTTTGCTTGATTCCTCTGTCCAAAGTATAGAAACAAGGCAAGAGGGCTCATCCCAGGTAGCATTGCCAGGCCCTTTTGGAGTTTACCATCCAAGGTAGTTGAGTGACTGTCTCGGGGAGCTAAGGGTATTTTAAGCTATATAGAAGCTAACATAGGTGAATTGTCTCCCTGCGGATAAGAACATTGTTTTGTGTTCCTCACTAGCTGTTACTTCAAGAACTGGTGCAGAAATTTATAGATGGCCAAATTTCCTCCTTATTTTTACTAGTTAGGAGCTAGAAAATGTCCAGAGGAGGATTTATTTTCTGCAAGTCCTCCAGAATATTTTTTTTATAATCCTTAATATTGCCAACTTTTTATGCTCTTGCTAGCCCCATCCATGGACTGACCTCCCCCTGCTCAGTTCTGTTTTATGGTGGTGAATTCCACTGGCTGATCCTGTGCCTGATGTTAAAAAGTATTTAAGCAGTTTTCTGTCAACTGAAGGAGTGTTTGACCAGCATCCCGTCCATCATCTCTGCAGTGCAGTTCTTGGTCTTTTCTTAAGAGCTCTCTACCCAAGTTCTGGTACCCCAGAGCAGTGCAGTGAGCACATTGGGAACGTGAACTGCATTGGCATGATGTGATCTGTCTGTAAAAATACAACCAAACAGAAAAAACTGGAAATGCTTTCCCATGGTTTATAGGGCATAAAGTGATGGCTGCAAGGATCAAGGTATCTCCCTTGCCTCCAGCTGCCTCTAGCAACATTGCACACTGGGGAGCTTCTGTACCTTCTGAAGCAGAAGGGTATTAACTGCTGCTGAGAAGAGAATTCTGCTCTTAATGGGAGATTGATTTAATCCGGTGTGGCACATTGTATGATTGGTCATGTCCTCAAGGCTGTGAGAAGGCATCACATTTTTCTTCTCGTTCTTTGTGTTTCTTTGTTTCTAAACGTTCAGTGGGTTGTTTACTCAATGAGAAAGTCTTAAAAAAAAAATAGGTAAACCTTTATGCAAGGCCTGTGCCTTCAGTTCTGTTAAATGCCTTTGGGAATGCAGGAAACCACGCTATTGAATGGATGAATGTGTTTGGGAGTCTGGGTTAAGTGTGTTAACCTGGAGCAAATCAAGACTTGGGAGAGGCAGGGCATGCTCTGGCCTCTTTACTATACACTTGTTGTGGAGTTCTTGACTGCACTATTGCTTTTCTCTGCCTTTGATGGATGAGATCTGGAAATTGCACCAGCAATGTGTGGAGATCTGGGTGTGCAGGAGCAATGGGAGGTCTTGCTTCGTGATGGGGCTGGTAGAAGAGCAGGGAGGAGGGCAGAGCTGCTGAACCGAGTGTTGTGTTTGTTCTAGTGCTCTCTAGCTCATCGTCAAGTTCCAAGTACGACCCGGAGATCCTCAAAGCAGAGATTGCCACTACAAAATCCAGGGTAAGTAGTGCAAACAGACCTTTGCTTGCCACGAGATCTGCGGGTATTTCCAAACCTCATGGCAAATACTGAAAGGAGATGCCAAAGCAGTTGGAAGAGCTCATGTTGTCGTTCTTAATTTAGGAGGTAATTTATCAGAATTCTCAGATGTTGCAGTCTTAGGAGTTTGCCAGGGACCAGCAGCTGTTCTGGCCCGGGGTGGGCACGGGCTGTGAGCGGCTCTCCTGTGCAGAGCTCGGTTTGGGCAGAAGAAAGGACTAAAGCAAAGTAGGTCAGTCTGGCCTCTGTGGAGGAATATAAAACAGCAAGCTGTAGGGTCAGTGCATTTACAATACGTATTATCATCCTGCTGTGTTACTCACACAGTGGGGCCTTTTAGTTTGGCGTGTTGGAAGGTGGCTTCTGTTGCTGCAGTGTAACTCCTGTCCTGATGCTTAATGTTTTTTTAATGACTGGGAAGGTTTTAAACATTACTGAGTAAAATCGACATGTGTTTCATTCCTGTCTGTTTTGAATTTTTCTCGGCTTTTCTGCTTATAAGGCTGCAACTTCCCTTGAGCCCCTTATTAAGTGGTGGAATATCTGGGTACTGGATGAATCCCCAGCCAGTGGTAGCGTCCTGATGGGGATGCAGTCAAGGCTGCTAGCTGCTGCCGAGATGAACTGATTGGAGTACTGCCTATGCTGAATAAGTTTTGAATTGAATGGGTAGTGCTGTACCTAAATGTTCATATAAACATTTACCTAATATTCATCACTGTAAAAATGTGACACCTTGTTACAGGTTAATAAGCTCAAGAGAGAAGTAGCTCACATGAAACAAGAGCTCCAGTACAAAGAACATGGATTTCAAACACTGAAGAAGTAAGTTTTTTCTCGAGATCTTATTTTCTGTTTAGAACATCTCTAGCTTGTAACGCATCCCCCTCTACATTTATAATTAGCTAGCCTAATAGCATAAGCTGAAGTGTGTTGCTGCTGATATCTTTGGCAAATGCAGCTGAAAGCAGCACACAGCTACGGGGGTGGTTCTCTCAAATCAACACCTGTATGTGATTTGCCACGTCAGAACCAGCTTCACGGCAAAAAGAGTTAGAACCAAGATCTTGCCAGTTAAATGGCATTCTGGTTTACTCAATATTGCTCAATATAGATGACACAGTCCAGCCTATTGTCTTAATTATAATAACTGATGTTTTAGGGCACTGAGGAAAAATTTGGGGTGGAGTGGAAGGGGAGGAAAAGCTTCAAGTACTTACCTTTTATGAATAGACATCTGGAATGTTTTAAGTAATGTCACTGGTGAAAATCTGGTTTATTATAAACATTAACTGCAGTAGAATTCTTCCGAGAAAAGGAAAGGATGAGGTGGCTTGTAATTACATTGTGCAAGGAAATGCATCCATGCATGTGAGGTCTGTGCCTGGTTTTTGAAATAGTGACTGAAAATAACATAATTCTCATAGATGGCTAAATTGATGCTCTCTGGGTTAGAAACAAAGTAGCAGCAGTCGGCCCGAGCACTGGTTTGGAGGTTTTGTGTGCATCTTTGTCCTCCCTGAGGAGTCAAAACAGATGATATGGCCAAAATCAGCTTTCTGAAGTTTCATATACTTCTGAGTGGAATAACTTAGGCAGTGATGAGTGGGGTTCTTTGTTCCTTCTGTTGTCTCTGTTATACTTCAGAGTGTGTTTCTTTCTTAAAAAATAATGTGATGATGCAGGCACCGAGGGTGATTAAATTAACTGGACTTTATGAAGTGTTAGCTTACTGTATTTTTTCTAAATTTCCGTGCAGAATTGACATGAAAATGTCTGATACTCAAGGTGGCTACAAACTCGATGAGGCACAAGCCATCTTAAGTGAAATGAAAGCTCTCAAGAAGGCCATCACATCAGGGGAGAAGGAAAAACAAGACCTTATTCAGGTATTGAAACAGGATGGCTTTATAGTATTTTGTGTCACCATTGCTATCAGACTGGATTTCTGAGAAGGACGTATTTTGTATTTCAGATATGTACTTGAGATTTTTACTAACATAAGTTAGTTCTGTATTGCGGTTGGACTGCAGCCTTCTTGTTCTTTGTATCCTGGAAATAAGAAGTATAAAATATAGCAACTAACAGTAGTAAGCAATTGCTTAGAGATGAGTGTTTGTCTCAGGGTTTTTGGTCAGGAATGAAGCTATATTAGGCTGATGCTTGGGGCTGCTTCATGCTGTGGGAACTGCGGTCCAGCCGTGCCCAACCTCCTGTTTGCGGGGTCTGAGTGCACACAGTAAACACGGCCAGGACTTAATCATGTAGCTTAGGCTAAAGCTATGTAGCTGCTGAGATGTTTCAAGCAGAAGTGAGCTCACCTGGTGGCTTTTTATGGTTTTAGAGCTTAGCCAGGTTAAAAGACAGCTTTGTGAATGACAGAGGATCCCAGTCAGACCTGTGGGCCAGCAGCGTGTCCGTGGAAAGCTCCAGCCCCTCCTTACCCCGGCAGTACCTGGACGTCAGCTCCCAGACGGATGTGTCGGGAAATGTGAGTAGTGCATGAGGAACCAAGGGCGCGTGGGGACATTCCTCTGAACTAGATGTAGCACGAGTTTCCGAGCATGGGCAGATTACTATGAAATTATACCTTCTCCTGGCTTGAACTTCGGTGCGACTTTCATTTTTGTGTGCAGCGTTAATGTATCTCCAAAGGCAACATGCTCTTTCCCCACGCTGTCCCTATCAGAACAACCCAGGTGGGAATAAAAGTAAAGTTTTATTTTGCCTGTAGGTGTAGCTTTTGGTGATACAAACACTCCCTTAGCTCTTACAGCAGCAATATGCTTCTAGGCAAACAACGTTCAGCAGCTACGTACAGGCTGAGTTCTAAGGAGGACTCTTCCTTAAGAGTGCATTTGGCTTTTAGTGTGTCATGAGCAAGAATGACACTGTATGGGCAGGTATTTTCATGCCATCAACCATCTGTAGTGCTCATAAACCTTCAGTCCCACTTGTGGAACAAGGTCTCAGCTGTCGGGTTGGTGGCGGCCTGGGGAAGGACTCGGTCAGCGCTGTGGGTGCATCCCGTGTCTCACAGGGCATCGCCACAGAAACCTCTCCTGGGAACCTTCACGTACCTGTCTGCAGCCACTCAGTCAACGGCATACACGGGACTAAATATCTGCAGGTTTGGGCGTGATGGGGTGTCCCTGGTCCTTAGGACTTTACAACCAAAGCAAGATGCTGTCCAAAACAAAATGCAGCACAATTAATGGTTGCAAACAGCGTTTAAAAAACGTTGTGAAGCTGCTTGTGTGTGCATGAAACTAGAAGCCTGAGATAGTTGTAGGAGACTCTCTTGCATGGTAAACCAGACCAGAAAAGAGCCTCTGAACCCCTTGGGGTTTTTAGCATTTAAAACAATCATGAGAAATTGAACCAAAGGAAACATTTTTCCATTCTTTGACAAGAGCAGGTGTAACTTGTAACATCACAATTTAAATTTGGAACATCAACAGAGGAGTGGTTACTAAGTTGTTGATTTTTATATTTTGTGTCTCAGTTTATTACCAGCAGCAATAACCAGTTGGCTGAGAAAGTGAGATTACGCCTCCAGTATGAAGAAGCAAAGAGAAGGTAATTCTTTGGACTGTTGCACCCTTTGGCTGTTGCACAGCTCACTCTGAAGATTTGTTTCACTAGAAAAGGTGCCACTTGGATTGAAACCCAGCGTCACTGCTAGATAAACATTGTAATATTTGAGCCAGTGAAGCAATAGGCTTTCTGGGCCAGCGTTATCATTCAAGAAATAAATAACCATCCTAGAAATTACTAAGGAGTGACTAATAGATGAAGAATTCAGTCTGGCCACACCTGTGGGGACATAAGTGGTTTTGCTGCCTGTTGCAAATGCTTCCCCATTCCTAATAAGGAGGCTGTATTGCAAGGCATCTCTTTGCCTTACTCAAAATGAAATGAATGTTTGCATGGCTCTAAGTCTGATAAGGAGAAATGTATATTGTGTTAACACCTCACGTATCAAAATATGGTCAATGCCTACAATTCCAGGGCTTGTCTGCTTCTCTGTAAGAAGGTAAATATTCCCCCTTGCCCTCTGATCTGAGATGGAAGAAGAATAGATTTTAAAAATTCGGATCTACTTAACAGGCCAATTTAAGCAAAAGTTTTCTGGAATTTACTTTTTTTTTAATAGATAATAGCTAACTCAGCTGTTAAATGAAAAACCAGCAAGCATTATTATTTAGACTTTGGTTGGCCTAGTCCTTGTTCAGCGATGTAACCATCAGTGGTGGTGCCTTGAGTTTTGCCTGATCTAGAGGGACTTTGCAATTCCGGAATAACAAAATTCAGATGCATGGTACAATCTGTACGTGGGATATGCGTGAAGAAAAGGATTTTTCTCCAGTCTCTGGGTAGAGATAAGAGCTTTCAGGCTGAGGTTACTCATAGTGTTTTCGTTTTAGTGTATTGGCACGGTTGATAGTCCATGTTTTTCAGTGGCATAAAACTTGATCTATATCTGTGGCAGTTGTCAAGGACTGTGTGTGCCCAGCTGCCTTTGACGTGAGCTTACACTTTTCTTGCTAGGTGGAGCAATTTTATCAGAACTGTCTATTTTGCCAATCCAAGATTTGCCAAACTACCTTGACATTCAAATAATTCTGTGACTTTTTAAAACAACATTAAAATTATTAGTCCTTCAGTGGTTAGTTTTTTAGTGCTAAAATGGCTTTTTACTTTTAAGCTTTGCTGAAGATTGTAATTTAACTCACACTGACTTTACATCTTCAGGTTGAAGTGGAGCACTCTTACTTTAGCCTGTGTCTTTTTCAAGGTGGGGCAAGTGAATGACGAGAAACCAGAGAAGATAATTAATATGCTCTTTAAAAAGAGACAGAACTTTACAAATGCAGCAGAATAGTTTATTGGAAGTAATGACGAAGGGCATTCAACACAATCTTGCAGTTAAAGGTTTGATACTTCATGTCTGTCTTAGGTTATTGATAGATTTTTTCAGAATTTAAGAAACATTATTGTGAGGAAAGATGAGTCTGAATGGGCATGAATAATTGATGCCAAAATGAAAAGATCTCCAGCTATCAGAGCACTGTGGTTTTGGCATGGTCTTTAGTAGGAGCTGCAGAAACAAATACCTGAGCTGGTTTTAAGCTGGAACAATAGTATGGATACAGTGACTCACAAGGAGCCTTTGGCTCCTGTCAGAATTCCTCCCGGGGATGTGAGAAGTGTTTCCTGTCCCCACGGCAGCATGTTAAAATGTTCCAGAAATGCAAGAGAAGAGCAAGTGCTTTGCCCATGCACATATTATGAAAGGAGCTGAAAGTTGGAAATAGATCTGTCTTATTAGCTCTGCATTATCTGGAAAGGTAGAACTCAAGGCCCCAAATCAAGATGATCCCGTATGAATTAGGTTAGAACTTCCAGCTTTATAAGGGGCTAATGGTTTTGAAAGTGGACTGTAGCAGACCCTGTTTATACCATGGCTGTGGATCAGAGGGAAGGCACAGATGTAGGTGAATATCTTGCTGAACTTCACCACCCAGAACTGCCAGAGTACCAAGTCTGCGTGTTCCCGCACCCACCACAAAGTCCTTTCCTTTCACAGCTCCGTGAGACGAGAGCCCTAAAGCAGATAATGTTAGACCTGCAAAAAAGAACAAAGGGCAACTGCAGTGACAAACCTTTAGCTTAGTTGGATTGGAAACTGATAATGGGTATAATTTCAAGGGCGATGTCCCTGTCACATCTCTACAAGGAGACAGCGACTGCGGCGTAACTGTGATCAGAGATGCAACTGAATTGTGTTGTACAGTTTCAGACACACTGCAGTAACTCAGTTGTGTAGCACTTGCACTCTGGGCACTGCTTTAGTTCCAACAACAGTTAAACTTTCAGCTTGGGATTTGTGTGACTGGTGGAGATTTTTAAAGTATGTTTTATCATCTCCTAAACTGGAATATTTTAATGTCACATTTAGCAGCATTGCAACACTGGTGGGTATTTGACTGGTCAGTTTTTAGACTGCACCTCTGACTTTGATTTTCTTTTTTTTTCTGAAGAACAGAGGCTGATCTAATATAGGATCATTAATACTGGTTATGGATACACAGCATGCACTTCTGTAGAGATGCATGTGCTCCGAACGATCTCCAGAGAGACTAAAATTGTATGTGTTACGCCTTTGTCACAGACAAGTACCAGCTTTCCCCAGTAAAAAAAAAAAAAGAGACTTGATATGGCAATGAATAAATCCTCTAACTACTTTTTCTAGGTAAAAGGAAAACAGTTAAATAAAACCTGGGCTTCTGGCTCTGTGCTGTGTTCAGTCTCGCAGGGCAGTGGTGCTGAGAAGGCCGGTGTGACCGCGCTGCGGGTTTGTGCAGCGCTGCAGGTCAGGCTCGGTCAGCGAGTGCTGAAAAGGCCGGAGTTTTCAGCCAAGTGCCAGACAGTCTGCAAAGCATTTCTTTTGTAATGCTCTGTTTTATTGGAAAAATAGAATACATAAACCTCCTTTTAACTGAAAAGGGGAAAAAGAATGATCATTTACAAAGCAGCGTAAAACTTGAGGTTAGTTTAACAAAGCTGTTAGGCTCGGAAATGCATAGAGAACGAATTCCAGTGGAAAAGCCATATCCATGCAAATGTATGCCAAAAGCGATCAGATTAATGCCAACCAATCCTCTTAAACTCATATCCCTTCAAAATGCACAGAGGAATTCTTGGATTATGAATTAATGCCCCTGTTAATTCTTCGTCGGAGCACAGTGTTGCACTTAATCAGGCACTCAAAAACAAAACGGCTCCTAAGAACACCTAAAAATAGTTGAGCTGAATATCTATCAATTATGGAACTTTAATTAGAGTAAGCAACCTGCTGTGGGAAATGGGTTTACAGAAAGTGAGGCTTCTCTTCAGAAAAGTGATCTCTAGTCTCTCTCCTGGGCTGGAGGAGGCAGGTCAGCCTGTGTGAGCCTAATCCTTCACAGGCCCGCTTGGGCTCCAGTTCCTCTTGGCCTCCGGAGCTTGGAAGACAAAGGTTTATTCTTCCAGGCCATTCAGCAGTCGTGTAACTGCTGCTGCCCAGATCTGCATCTTATTACTTAATCCACACACTTTGATTTTGCTAGTTGGCATTCAGTTTGCTCTCTGCCTGCATGTGTGCTGGTTTGCGGGAGGAGGTGGCACCGTCCCGGGCACTTCTGTAGCACAGACCAAGCTCCAGAAAGAGATGAATCCCTGATTAGTACCCACAACTATTTGTTGTGCCCAATTTAAGGCTGGTCATTCTGTCACCAGCTCACAAAGCCCTTTTCAAAGGGAGATGAATATTGGACTTTTGTTTTACATGTACAGCATTTCACTTCCATTTCTTATGTACTTACTAAACCCAAGAGATTAACCTGAGCTAATCATGTGAAGGGCCATGCATGCCTTGACTCTCTGGTCTTCAGTCAGGTGAATTATTTTTGCAAATGTCTCGCCTTATATCGCAAGATACTTTTTCTCCTTGTTTGCCTTCTAAGCTTTTGTGATTTCTCCACCCCGGTCCATTCTGCCCTCCCCATTCCCTGCTCCCCAGTCAAATCATGTTTGATTGTGTGAGTTCCACAAATGCAAGTCCTTAGTAACTCTTACTCAACTTTATCTGTACTATTGTTTCTTAACAAATGACCGTGATCATCCCGCCAGGTCATTAAGAGTTGTAGGTAATGAGTCCAAAGGAGACGGCATCCTTTGGGCAGACTGACAGGGCTGCCCTTGGTTCTGTATCCTGGCCTGCTGCTGGCTTTTTGCTTCCCTCTGTATGTTGCGTTGCGGAGCTAACTGAGCTCCACATTCCCAGATATTTGGGAAATTGGGCATGGGCAGATAGTTGGAGCGAGTGGGCTCCTTACCCGCCACGAGCAGTGCTCTCCTCTGCTCTCAGTCAAAGCTCTTGCCGAATTCTAGATCGGTATTGCTGTTGCTTTTAGTAATCGTCTTCCCGCCTGGGATGATGTGATATAGTGCTGAAGGATTAGTGATACAGACTTGAAATGGAAATCTGGGATGATACCTCTAATGAAAGTAGACTTCAGATTTCATGCAAATCAGCGGCTGTGGATGCTGTTGGGATCCTGCTGCCTCTTGGGCTCTTCGCATCCCCAGGCTGCACCAGAAGCAGTCTCACTATTTAACGTGTCCCACATGCTGCGTGCTGAGTCAGTACCTGGGTTGTTCCAACAGCAGCCTGTGTGTGATGGGCTTCCTCATTGTAAAGACAAAAGTAGTTTCTAAACTTTTGAGTAACCACTGATCTTTATCAGCCTTTCTGGATCGTATAAGGAGAATATACAGCTCTTTTCCATAAAACTGTTTATAGAGCTGATATTTACCACACGATACTCTCCGCAGCAAGTACTGTGAGGTCATTAGCTGTAAGGCATGTGAAACACCCTGTAGTGTATCTGACACCTTTTTTTGAGATCCGGAATTTCTGATACACTATTCCCTTACTGGTGGACACTGCAGATTAGCTAGAGACTTGCTCACCATTGAGAGCAAACCTGAGTTAAAATCCCATTCTGTGTGTCAGCCTCCCGACGGTGCCGTCACTTTACAGCACCGTGGTAAGGAGGGCGTGAGGGTGGTTGTCCCTGAGCTGTGAGCGTCCTTCAGGGCCGTGGGAGACGAGGTTGGTCATGGTACACCTTTGTGTGTCTCTGGAGCAAGTAGCTCAGACAGTCCTCGTGGAATAACTGTTGTTTTTTTTTTTCAGAATAGCAAACCTGAAGATACAACTGGCTAAGCTTGACAGCGAGGCCTGGCCTGGCGTGCTGGACTCTGAGCGGGATCGTCTCATATTAATTAACGAGAAGGAGGAGCTCTTAAAAGAAATGCGATTTATTAGCCCCAGGAAATGGACTCGAGGAGAGGTGGAGAGACTGGAGACGGAGAGAAGGCGGCTGGAGGAAGACCTTCAGGCTGCTAGAGACACACAGAGCAAAGCTCTCACCGAGAGGTAGGTTCCCCGGCACAGGACAGAGCTCGCCTTGGTGGACAAGAGGCAATTGGGAACAAGCAGCAGCATCCCCGGCTGCATGCTGATAGCAGCGTGCCCGCAGATTGCCAGGAGACTGATTCTACTTAGGAGGTTTCTGAAGTCATCTCCCAAAAGGAACCGCCTGCAAAGCTTCCTCCCAAGGCGGGGAAAGGTTGTTGTTCCTACAAATGGATCCTCTATGAGAATGTGCGAAATGCTCGAAATAGCCCAGGATGATGTTAGTGTACTACGATGTTTCTGTATGCAGCCAGCACCTCGCAGCAGCTTCTGCAGTTGCTGTGCAGTCTGGAGCTCGGTAAATGTCAACAGATGGAATTTTAAATTTTTAAAATTTGTTGTTTGTTCTGAGCATCCTCGGATGTGATTCCTGTAGAAACTGGTATTTGACAGGGCTGTGGGAGTTGCGTGGAATATCCTGTGAATCTAAATGAGCTGAAAAAAATGCCAACTATCCTCCCTAATTTTACTTGTGTTGCAGGGGGCGATCTCAAGAGAATGTACAGTGAGGATGAATACTGCATTAGGCACTGCCTGCAAGTGCTTTACAATCTGGTTGTGGGTGGCTACAGCAATGGTACTTTTAGCTGCAGCCTCTCGAATATATATGGAATAGGCGAGTTGTATTCACTATCACTGTGGCTCTATATTTTCATTTCTTCTACGTGCTCAGTGTCCAGACTACCCCAATTTTCTGCATAGTCTTTTCGTAGTTTTATCATGCTGGAAAAAATGTAGGCATCTCGGATGTTTCAGCTGGAGGACTTTTACCATCCTGAAATATCTGTGGTTCGACAGATGTTTTTGGTCTTGCCATAAGACGAACACTTGCATTTGTGATTTTTAGGAATGTGGTCCGGTTCTAGTGTGCCCAAGAAACAGCACGTTTCTGGAGAAGGATTTCTTGTCCAGAGGCCTGTTAAGTCAGGGTGTGAACACCCAAGTGCATGTTTGTGTCTCAAACCGATTCAGGTGTGAAATAAAACTGAGATGTTGCTGAAGTCCATAACTCATGTGAAGCCCTAAGGAGGTGGTTAATAACTAAATCATGTAAACTTTAGTCATCCATAGACCTTTTGGAAAGCAAGTGAAAGTATTTAGACCTTTATTTAGCGTGGTAAATACAAGAATGCAATAGTGGATAACGAGGAAAATCAGACAGACTTTTCTTGAGGCCTGATCCTAGAAACATTAACTGTTATAGTACTAGCTGTAATAATTTTCCCTGTTGTGAATGTTTGCAGGATTGAGTTCCACATTTTAAGAGTATTGGGAGTCGTAAATACCTACGTATCTTGACCGAATTCTGACCCTCGTTAAACTATGTATTCTTATTAACTTTTGTAGGATTGCATAGAAAAAATAGACTTTTCTTTTATTCCTCATTTTAAATAGTAAATTTGGCTTTAACTCATCTTCTTCTTCTATCTTCTCTTAGACTGAAGTTGAATAGCAAAAGAAATCAGCTAGTCCGAGAACTGGAGGAAACAACGCGTCTAGTCGCAGTGTTGCACACGCAGCTGAAGAGGTGTGTACCTGTTACAGGCACTATGGGTGCTTTCACTGCACACGGTGTAACTGCTTTTTTCTGCTAACCATTTCATCTCCCAACTGAGAGCTCTAAAAGGCCTCTCAGTTCCAGTACTGACCTCAGACCCCTGTGTAGTCAATGGAAAGAGCAGCCTCGAGGATTATACGTCCCACTCAGTTTAGATGTGGTGGTGCATCTGCCTGACAACAGGAGGAATTTCTGTGATCCCTTCCATTTTTGACATGTAACATTTAGGTGACTAGCGATAGCTGAGGTTTTTTACTAATGTTTGAAGTACTGAAGTATTATATTCATGAAGTATGTTAAAAGACAGCTTAACATTCACCCAGCAAATAAAGCGAATCTTAGTGATGCAACTGCACTTTAATGTATGAGTGTCATGATAATATTTCTCTAAATTAATTCCAAGTGTGCTGTTGCTTGCAATGTAGACAGTGTATTGAGATATCCCTGAATCTTTTGTGGTGCGTTTGGTATATAGAAATGTTTCTGCAATTGTAATGTGGTCTGGTTGCTCAGGCTGTAGTTTTGGAAGAGCATAGGATTACTTTTTTTCAGACAAATGCATGACTGCAGGCAGTAAGGCCAAATCATCATTAGCTAAAACTATGCTTTTATAATTTTGCTTAGGAAGAGAGTTTGGTGAAGTTTTTGTTTGGCTGAGGTTTTTCCTCTCGGTGTGTACTGAATTTACTCTGTTTGTAGCTTCTGCTCCACTTGGATTCTGTTTCATTTTGTGAAGATGACACCGAAAAAACTGGAAAGAAATCCTAGTGCAAGACTGACATGTAAATAAGCCACCACGGAGAATAGCTATCTGTGATGCTCTTATGCAGTGGAAATGCATCCTATTTTCACTTCATCTAGCTGATTAGGGATCTTTTGAGGTGACTGAGAAGCATGTGAAACTAATTTCTTCCTAACTATGTGCCCAGTGTTCTTGGCATGCTCCTTCATAAGAATAAGCATTTGTTATTAACCCCATAATGCAAAATGTCTGGCATTCAAAGGTATGCACAAAATGAAGCTGAGCCCAGTTTTTTGATAGGGAAATACACAGGGAAATTTTGATAGTGAAATACACTGGAAAGCTGTAAATTTATTAGTCCTGACATGATCTATATATATTACCAAAATGCAAAAATATTTAAGGTGTTCCAGTTATGTTTCACCCAAAAGCTTTTTTGAACAAACATGATACAGTGCACATCTGTCATACAAATGCAGAAGACATTTTGTGCCAAAATTATACTAAATTCTGCATACTTGCCTTTTTCTCGTAAGGTCATGGGCATAATTGTATGGATGCAGCTTTTAGCCCATAAATAAGGGATTATTAGGCTTATTAACATCCTTACTGTGTTTCAGTGGGGTAACTTAAGCCACTTATACATATGCAGAATTTTTAAAATAGATAATCCATATCTGAAGTGAGGGTTAAGGGTCTTTGTAAACAGTCAGTAACAGGCAAGGTATTTAATATCTGGAGCAGGAGTGCTGGTTTAAGTGGAATTTCTAGGGATGGTATATGTTGTAGTTAGTGCTGGAGGATTTGTTGGGTCTCTCGAGCAGAAAGCAGTGTGCTGTGGTGTCTGGGCTTTCTCATTTGAACACGCTTCCATTCAGCACCTGCTTAAAATGCATTTTGCTGTCAGTTATGTTCTGAAACCAGATCTCTAGGAATAAATAATTCAGGAGAGCTGATTTCACAGCCCAGCCCCAACTCTTTCTCTTGCTCTCCTGGCCCTGGATTCCTCTTTCCCGTAGGTAAATGCTGCCGGGTTTCTGGTACCTGCTGGCTCTCGTGATCTCTGAGGGCCAGTTCCAGGCAGTTGTGACGTTGCCTTTTGGCTGGGGGTCCGAGATTGAGGCAAATGGAAGGAAATTTCCACATGGTCAGGCAGTTAGTTGCAATAACTTCATCTTCTTGCATGGGCCTTGCTGGTTTTTGCAGTCTGCTTTGGACATTAAAAGGAACTTTGGGTTTTTATCCCAACAGATATGGGAAGATAATGTTGTCACTAATTTTAATGGATTTGAAACTATTCATTAGAGTAGTTTTGGCTAAACAAGGAGTGTTATGAGGTTGATATGGTGAGTAGAAAAATGTGTATGAACTGTATTTATTTTTATTGAAAAGTGACCCAACTTTTCCACTGGGTAGACTGTGGTTCTGGGTTGTTGTGGTGACTAATGCGTATGGCCTGAGCTAACAAAGCGCAACGTGCCGTGTGGGCTGAGAGATCTGGTGACATTGTGGTGTTTTCCTGAGAAGTCAGGAGATACAGTGTGATGGTTTTCTGACTTGTTTCCTTCAGTCTCTCCACCAGCATGCTTTCCCTCTCCTCGAGTAGCAGTCCTGGTTCCCTTGCTTCGAGCAGAGGATCTCTTGCCACCTCCAGCCAGGACTCGTCCACCTCAGCCAGTTTCACTGATCTCTACTACGAGCACCTGGAGCAGCTGGAGCAGTTGGACTCGGACTATCAGAACAAGCTTGACTTGCTCTTAGAAGGAGCCACTGGATTCAGACCGTCAGGCTGTATCACCACTATTCACGAAAACGAAGTAGCGAAAACGCAAAAAGCAGATACCACCAGTCGCGTGCAGGCCTTGAGATCATTGTCTGGTACTCCAAAATCCATGACGTCGCTGTCTCCAAGGTCATCTCTCTCTTCTCCGTCTCCGCCTTGCTCTCCACTGGTGATAGACCCACTCCTAAGTGGTGATGCCTTTTCAAGCCATATGGATTTTGATGATGCAGAGATAAGTACGGATCTCTCAGAACTCACCCTAAACACCGGGAGTGGCAACTGTAGACTGGAAGAGCCTAGAGCAGCAGATAAACATCTAGGTCAAGGTATGGTAACAAACTGTGTGCGTGCACATGCATGCATTTATTTTTAATGTAGTTTATAAAACACTGAGAGGCAAGTATTTCAAAAGCTGTCAGTCATCTGGATATCTTTGTGTTGAAAACTGTATTCAACTCTCTGTTCTACCTTGCTTGGGAGAAAGGGTTGGTATTTTAATTTGTACACAAAAAATACTGCTGATCTGATGAGTCTTACGGAAGACTGTACCGAAGTGTGTTTTTAGTGTACACAAATTACAGGGATTTCATGTGCAAATATAAATGATTGTGGTGGGACGCCTGGTTTAATTTGGCACTTAACTATTCAGGATGTCATCTAGTGCTTTGGTTCCAAAACTGGGAGGCATGTAGTGCCATGCTCACACCAGCTTTTTGGCCAAGCTTTTGAGGGTGACTGGGAAAGGCATTTTACTTTAATAGTTAACAAATGATAATAAAAATCCTTCCCTGTCACTTCAGCATACACAGCATCTTGCTCTGGTTCCCAGTAAATCAGTGGCAATGAATTTATTAACTTGAGCTGAACAGACATGTCAGGGCTGTGCTTGAATTTCTGTTGTTTTGAGGGGGACGGTCTCTTAGCAACAAGAACATGTTTAGATTGTGAGTATGACAAAATAAGACATTTAGAGATAGGGGATGTTCTCATACATGCATATGGCCTGTTGGTGGGTGGGAAGGGTTCATCCCTTCTGAGAACAATGGCTGGAATGAGGCGGATGGAGGGCAGCAGGCACCGCACTCGTGCTGGGGCCTTGCACTTGTAGTTGGGGTAAATCCAGTGGAAATGAGTGAAATGACCAGATTTGTAACTGCAGTGAAGAAGAGCTTTAAAGGCAATGTAAACTTGCAACCTGTAGTCGCACAAACTAGCAGTGCAGTTTGTTTCTGCTCTTCACAAGATTACAAACCAGGCTGTGTGAATAAAGGGAACTAGCACTGTGTTATCGCTGCCTTCTGCGCTAGGAAGGCTGATACTATTTAAAACACAATAAAAGACAGGCGTGCAGTTCTTCCCCTTTGAGCTACCATTTTCCTACAAGCAAAAGGTTTTATACATTTGAGTAGGAAACAGTAATTATTCTTATTAGAACTAGGTGCTGATTAGTTTTAACCTTTTTAGCTCTTCAAGATTTGTCAGGGCTGTTAAAGTGAAAGCTCGGGTATTAAGCAGATTAAGTGATTATTGCTGTTAGCCAGTCAGCAGACAAAATAATCACCATAAGTAGTTTATTTCAGGGCTATAACGAGACGAGATTTTACTCCTCAGGCATTTTGGGTTGGGGCTCAGTGTGACACCCGAAACACGATGGCTGGAACTGGGGTGGTCGGTACTCGGTCTCGTGGCCAAAGCATGCTCACATGTTCCTGTAAGCAGAGCTCAGTAGTATATATCTGAGGGATTTGCTTTTTGTTTGTGTTAGAACAGAACCTCTGCTATCTTCGAAGCAAAAATAAGGCTTCCTCTCTCACCTGCATGACACCTGAGTGGTGCAGGTGAAGCTAAAAGGAAAACCTGGAACCTGGTAGATGTGGTGTTCTCTGGGAAAATGGGGCGGGTGAGGACGATGCACAACGTGGCTCTTCAGGGCCGTGACGTGGTGTGTCCGGGAGAGCCCGTGGAAGGGGAAATGGCAGGAAGTGAAGAGCGAACTTTAAATTCTTGATATGAGTGGAAAAACAGGGGAAAAAAATATAAGAAGTGCTATCTGCCTGCCTGGAAATATAGAAGAGAGTTGCAGCATTTCTGAAATCTTCCATAAACTTTTTTTAGTGTGATACCTCTTTGGAGACTTAAAACAGAAAATCCAAGTTTTCTGTTAATTAGCCACATTAAAAAGTTACAGGTTCAGTGTATGTGGAAGACTTGCAGGGCTGAGCCTCCGNAAAAAAAAAAAAAAAGGTAAGTTAAAGGATGGCTGCATGCTGAATCCTTGTCAGGGAACTGCTTATCTCTGTTCAGGTTTACCCTTTAGCATTCTGCTGCACAAACAGATTCTTCACTGCTGGTTTTGTGCACCCCCCCGTACTCATCCTCCTTGGCCTGAAGGTGTTTCAGTGAAGTGGTCAAAAATGAAGACTTTCTGGGTTGGAATGGCTGATTGTCACTGGCAGTCGAAGGAGATAAACAGGCTGAGGTTGCTGAGTCTTACCTGCTTCACCGTGTGGCGTTTCTGGGAGCGGCGCGTAAAACTCAAACAGCTTGATCTGAAAAGCCAGCCAGTGGGGAAGAAATCATTTTCATATTAAAACCATGGAATAGGAGGTGCAGAGCAGCACTGAGGAAAAAAGAAACGTAGTTTTGACCCTGCACCCATCCCTCCAGCACAGCCTATGGTCAAGAGTGCAGCAGCAGCCAGGCCCTTGCACACAGCAGGAGGGAGGATGGATTAAACTGTGAATGCCAGTATTAAATGGATCCATTTGTTTCAGTGAGTGACTGATATATTGTGTTACAGATGCTAACGTTTATTCATGTGGTTTGGCCTGAAGGGAAAAGGTCTGGACATTTATTTCTGTCTAACAGTTCCATGGGAATACCAAGATGAAAAATACCATTCAGTGGTGGTGTCAAAAAAATGCATGGATAAATGGGCCCAAATTGCACGTGCGCACTCAGTATATTGATGTTACCTGTAGCACCCTCTGCTGTTAATTGTAGAACAAGTCCTTAAGTCCTTATATTATTCTGTAACACTATGTGGAGCTTGCACACTTTTTGCACCAGTTTTTTCAAACCTATTTTTTATTCTTCAAGTGCTTCAAGTGGCTTTGAGACTGTGGAAAGAAAAAAAAAAACAAACCCAAACAAACAAGAAAAACTGCTTTGCAATAAAGAAAATATGGGATGGAAACTATATCTTGATTTGGGGCATGTGCTTTCCTAGGCCATGGGAAAGAGGGACCACTTCAGAAAGACAAAAGTCCCTTGGACAGGAGCGCGTTGCCGCATTTGTGCTGTGGGGTCACAGCTGCTCCCGCTGTGCCAAGGTGGCACCTCCTCGCCCTCGGCGGGTGCCCCAAAGCCCTGACAGAGAGGGAGAGCCAAGGGCCGGGTACATCCCAGCCCGCGTTGGCCACCGTGGCAGGCAGAGTTCTCCAGCCTCTTGGCTGAAGCACATCTCTGCAGAAATGGGATGGCTCAAGTGAAAAGGTGCAGAATTTGCAGAAGTGCCCAGGGCCTATCTCCCTGTTTTGTAGCACGAGAAATAAATCTAAGTCAGCCAACACTCCTCGCTTCAACTTCCTTGGTTTCTCTTCCTTACCTCCTTTCCCTGCATGTGGTTTCTATTTTGAATCCTATGATCTCTCCTTTCCATGTTCAGCCACCTAACCTGGTCTTTCTGGACCTGTCTTCTGGGTAGGCTAACCTTTAGGGTTCAGGTGGTGGGTTTTTTGCTGTTTCCCCTCCTTGAAGCTAAATTTTTGATGTAAGCTCTCCAGGTGGGATGTACCACACAGCATGAGCAGTGTTTGTTTGCCTGGCTGCTGCTTGCCAGGGTGGCTTGGACCAGAAGGCCCCACTGCCTGCTTGAGGCTGACTTGCAGTAGAAGCTGTTTTGTTGGTTCTGATATGTAACTTCACTGGAATTCACAAGTTCTGCTTCCTCTGCACGTTGCCCATCTTGTCCTGGGCAGCTCTCTGCCCTTCAGGTGCTTGGGAAGCCTCTCTGCATCGCCTGTGAGGACCTGCACCCATGGAGGTGCAGGAGCAGCCGGTTGTAACACCCGGCACCACCGGGGTGTAAGCTCTGTAACCTGTGGGCACACGACTGCAGGGAACAAGTATGAAATGGGCATGGACGGTGCGATGAAGCCCTGCTCTCACCTCCACCACAGGGGCTGTTCCTCCGGTTCTCCAGGGGCTTTTTGTTCTCCAGGGCAGTCGGGCACGTTTCTGAAGCACGAACTTGGCGGCGGCTGTTGAGCGCAGCCCTCCCTGCCTGTGTCCTCCGTCTGCAGAATCGTGCTGTTGCTCAACAATACTTGGGTGGGGAAAAAGTGCAATTCAAGGGGAGGATAGGACAAAAGCTGCTGCTGATCCAAACAGTTCGTTTTCATTAACACCTGTTTCTATTTTCCTCTGTGCTTTTCTGATAGGTATAAATACAGCTGGAGGGACGGCACTGAAGGTGGCGTGTGTGTCAGCTGCAGTGTCTGATGAATCTGTTGCTGGAGATAGCGGGGTGTATGAGGCATCTGTACAAAGGTAGACACCAGATCTCTCTCTAGGAAGAAGCCAATGACTCCGCTTTGCACACAGGAGTCAGCTGGAATAATACCAGTTATGATCTTTTTTGTCATTTGGTGGCTAAACTTCCCAATCTCAGATTTCTTAATGCTTCTGAGAAAAACATGAGCAGGTTGAATTTGATTATCAAAGTGACCCATGCTTCCCATAATAGAAGCAGCTGAAAGCAAGCGCACAAAGAAGTGTTTGAACAGCCGGTGTGTTTGTGGAGGTGCTGGTAAGCTGTGACTGCTGCCTTGCCGGGGGTAGCGGAGCCATCTGGCAGGTGTAAAGTTCCCCTCCTGTCACTCAGGCGTTCTGGTGTCAATGACAGCCCTCAGTGAGCCCGAGAGGGCTCTGGGTTGTTGAAGGCAGACAGCAGAAGCACCCTGAGCTGCCTCGTGGACGTGTACGCGCTGCGGTGCAGTTCCCCAGTGCCTGGAGCCAGTCTGTGGTTCCGCAGGACTCATGTGTGGAGCTGACAGTCAGAGCTCGGCCTCGCTGCTCCTGCGGGGCTCTGGGCCTCCTTACTGCTTCCTAAAGCTGTCTGGGGTGGTTTGACAAAAAGTTCACTGGAAGGTACTGATCTTCCTGATACCTGGTTTAGCTGCATCTAACATGGGGTTTCTTACTATTTTATTGGCATTGGGATGAATTGCGGGGTCATTTCTTGAAAGACACGACTATAGAGGTGAAAAATTCCTCATCTCAAATCCCCCCATTCGTTACGTTCATTAATGCTCTAGATAAATGAGTGGATTTTTATGTTTACAGCACAATGTGCTTTGACAAGAACATGCAGTCCTTCTGTAAAGCAAAGCCCATGGGCCCAAGCCAGACAGTCACAGTTGGGTGTCTTACGGCCCCTGTGTCCCCACAGCAGGACAGAGCGCTGTGGCGAGGGCAGGGGGGATAAAGTGTGACAAGGACACAAAGCGTCCCATGACACTCACACGTCTGATGTTCCTTAGTGTCCTTTGGGTTGTTGCCTTACCAGCCTTTGTAACAACTACAGCATCACTGTGGTGCCTGTAATAAATGGTGAGGGCAGGGTGAGCAGTGCAGTTGTCCTCTGCAGCTGAGATGTAATGAAATATGAGTGAGTGCTAGGTAGTATGGAAAATACTTAGAAGAATGCTAATCCCCTTTTAATGTGCTGCAGCATAGCCTCTGAGTCAATTAGACAATGAACGTAGCTTTGGGGACTTTCAGTGCATAAAACCTTGGAGGAGGAGTACATTGGGAGGAGAATGATGCAGGTAGCTGTTCTGGCTGTTCAACACCAGGCAGTGCACTCTGTCACTCTTAATGTGCTTAGGGAAGTTTGGTTTCTTAAAGAAACAAAGGAATGAATTAAATCTAATCAAACTTGAGAATTTTTGCTGTCATGATGCAGAACAGGATTGCAGTTATTAAGTCTTATTTCTGTTGCTGGGCAGTCAGCTGTCTTTACTAAAATCCAGTCAAGGGGACCCTTTAAAAATCCCCCACTGCCTTGTTTTTGCAGTGTCTTTTGTGTGGCTTTTCTTGGCAGTGAAGGGGAAAGGCATATGACTTTCTGCTGATAAGCACTGTAATACATACCTCTGAGGATGATTGCACTTCTTAAATGGGCTTTCTTTTAGCTGCTAATTTTACAAAATCCATATAGCCAACCTCTGAATGGAAGGGCAAAGACCTTGAATCACCTAAATGCTGGCACTTCAATAAGAGGGAAATCAAGTCCTAAATTGTCTTTGGTTTCTTTCAGACCATGTGTGTCAGAAGCGATGGTGTTTGACAGTGACGATACAGAAACAGTTGGGACAGCTAAAGTGCAAATTGCAATGAGGTAAGCACTACACATTTTTATTGGATTTTCCTTCAAATGGAAAGAGTGATAGATGGGATGTCAAAGACAGTGCTTTCTGTTTTCTTATCCTGTTTATCCTGTCCTGTTAGTATTAACTAATTAATGCCCTCTGTAGTGTAATTGAGATTCACACTCTCCTCCAGGAGGTCCTTTGCCCTGTTGTCCTCTTTCACGTCAGTGGAAATCAGCGGGTGACGGTGTGGTATGAGGGTGCAAACCAGCAATGGGAGCGCTGGCAGCGCTGGGCTGGAGAGAGCCTTTTGTAGCCTGCAGCTGGTGGGGAAAATCTGCTCAGAGTAAATGGAATGGGAATCAGTGGCCACACCTGAATCCCGCATCGTGGGTCAGGTGTAGGAAGGCAGGTACAGAGGCACCTTCCTTAAATGGCTTAGTGGAAGGTTATTTATGATTTGAGGAAAAATAAATAGTGCAAAACTGTCTTGTCACAGCCATCAATGGTGAAACAATGGTTACCCATCACATCCTCACTGCTGTATTTCTAGTTGTAACTTTTTTAATGTTACAGTCATAATATAAGACCTTTCAAAAGGTTTTGGTTACAATAAAGCAATTTTGCTAGACCCCAGGAAAAGCAATGCGTCTTAGGTCAAATCTGTAATCCATTGTGTCTGAACTCCCAAGTTCTGGATGTTCTGGGCTGTTCTGAATTCTGGGTGTTCTGGTGGCAAAACTTCACATAATATGAAACTGGTTTTGTTTTAAACAAAGCCATGGTCCCAGTATAGTTTTGTCTTGTTTGTAAATTTTTAATGTTTTTTGTGTTAATGAAACAAGTGGAATGATCATTCATGGAGTCCAAGGCAGACATCTTTACTAATACTGCTTTTTTGTATCTTTCCAATTCAGATATGATGACAAAAATAAACAATTTGCGATATTGGTCATCCAGCTGAGTAACGTTCCAGCACTGCTGTTACAACCAGATCAAAAAGTGTGAGTGGGTGAAATGAACGTGCTTAAGTATTTGTATGGGATTCCAGTGGGAATTAAACAGATGTTGGTTTTTGGTTTTTCACACTCTTAAAAATTTACCCTCTTTGAAATGCTTCTACGCTTTGCTATGTGTAGCGACATCTATGAACTAGTAAACCCGCAAACTGAAATGGGATGCATTTTTTTCCCTCGAAGGTCTGTGTTTGCGGGGCAAAGACTTGCCCGCGATGAGCAGTAGCCTGCAAGGTTCTGAAGTGCAGCCGTGCCCAGAGCAGCTGCGTGGAGGGGAGAGGGGCGCTCGTTGTGCTGCAGAGCTCGGCCTCGGGCACCCGCACAGCCGCATGTGTGGGAACACGTACAGCTCCAGCTGGACTCATGCCAGGCACAAGGGTTTTAAATTCAGCTGTGGGCTGAATAAGCTGACAAAAACTCGGTTCATTTTTGCGTAGCTGTTTCTACCTACAGAAGGGTACGTGAGCAGCGTGACAGGTTGCACAGGCGTAAACAACCGTGTAAAACACAGTCCAATGGTGTTTGATTACAAGATGCAGAAGGATGAGGTGTACGGCAATTCACGCCACTTCATCTTGTGTGATGTACCTTTTTTTCTCAGTTGACTGATACTCCGAAGAGCGGGACAGGACAGTGATGCCCACAGTGCTTAGGCTGAATTTCACTTGCAGCTTTATGGAGCTCTTGCGATGGAGGGAACTGCAAACCTGCACGGTAGAACTGATTGCAGCGCTTTTTTCAACAGGAACATTCGCGTGGCTGTCCTGCCCTGTTCAGAAAGCACAAGCTGCTTGTTTCGCACAAGACCAGTGGAAGCTTCAGACAATCTTGTGTACAATGAAGTATTTTGGGTTTCTATCTCTTACCCGGCATTACGCCAGAAGACTTTACGAGTCGATGTTTGCACTGTAGATAAGTCTCACCTCGAAGAATGTTTGGTTAGTATTAATCTCTATTTTAATGTCTTTGTGTTTGTTTCCTCTTTTGAATTAGGCAAAATTTTAAACTCTGGAGTATGGCAGTTTCTCTGAAAGTGTTCTTGATGATCCTTAGCTATATGATCTCTCGCAGTGTTCTTTGCAGTAACGATTTTGATCAAGATAAAAACAAAAATCTATTAGATGGTTTGTTACAGAACTAGTGGTGATTTTGTCAGAGTACTAGATTACCCTTCCCTCGTGATTGGAATGTGAAACCCTACCTATTCTCCTTCCGTTTGTAAACATTTCTTGTAAAGTAATCAAGAATGGACTTCTCGGAGGTATTTGGAAGCCACTGTAGAATATTAAAGACCTCTAAAGCATTTTTTTAAAACTACTATTAATCTACACTATTAAAATCTATATGAATATGGGTTTTTGAGTGCTAGTATTGCCATAGCCAACCGTTCCCTATTGTTAGAAAAGCTTTTTTGTAATTCAGTGTAACCTGAGCAAGTTGATTTAGTAGAACTATTTCTGGAGATTTGTCCTCCAGAACACAAGTAGGGTGTGTTGAGCTGGGACAGAAGCAACCATTAAGTTACAGCAAAGCTGATATTTTGTCCTGCACATGTTCTGTAGCATCTCCCTTGGCTGGAGGGGTACATGTTTTATAGTGATTCTGCATTTCTTCCTCCACTTGCTTTGCAAAGGTCACTTTGATTCAGGAATACATCTGTTTTCCAAAGGGTTTTTTTCTCTGTTGGCAGCATGTGCAGTCCCGCAGTAGCTGAGCTGCAGGTGGGCGCACACCGACGTGCAGGGGCTGGGCTGGGCTGGGCTGGGGCAACCGCGTCCGCTCACACATGGATTAAATAAATTACAAATCAGTCTTACTTTGGTTTTGAATATGTCAGGAGGTGTGTACTAAATGTAGAAAACGACAAGGTTAGATGAAGAGGAATGGAATTTAAAATGAAAGCATCTTGGTCTGAGGCAGTGATTTTTGTCAGCCTCGCAGATTTCTTGAATGGGAGTCTTCATCTCCTGTTGCTTTCCCTTTTTCCTTGAAGGTCTGGCTGTAATTTATCCAGGCTGCAGGAGCACCGTTCATACTTCTGGATTCTTGTACACAGGAGGTGTAATGAAGCACTTGCTACTTGGATTGGAAGTCCTAGACAATATTAAAAATAATTAAACATAAAGCATACTAGTGCTGTTGAAATGGGGATAAACAGGGCAATTTTTCTTTTTGTCAAACTTGCCAAAGTCAAATAGTTCTGGATTTTAGCTCTCGTTTCTTCTTACTGATGTGGTAGTTGTTCATTTTAGTATTACACTGAAACTGTGGTTTTGCTTTCAATAGGGTGGAGCACAGATTAGCCTTGCTGAAATATGTAGATCCGGAGAGAAATCAACCCGTTGGTATAACCTCCTTAGTTATAAGTATCTGCAGAAGCAAAACAGGAAAAGTAAACAAGGAAACATTCACTCCGAAGTACCCTGCACTGAAAAGACAGTAAGAACAACTGCTTAAATCAAACAAATCTCTTCTAAACAGTACTAATGAGAGGGTTTATGTGGCTGAAGGACCGTTACAATAGACAAGACGCAAAGGCTGGTGTGTTCATATTAGAACTTGAAAATGTCATTAAGTGCAGCAAAATAATTAACATGTCAATTACAGATATGCCCTTGTCCTGGGCTAGATACCTACTGAACTCTGCTCCTCTGGAAGCTGAGGGATGTGGGATGTGTTCTGGTGTAAGTGACGTGTGATCTCCTGCCTTTCTCCCGCTGGGCAGTGCGCTTGCCGAACGAGCCGGGGCGCAGCGGGACCTTTGCAGGTGCCCGGCACGCACCACGCTCGGCCTGCGGCCCGGCCCCGCGCACGCTGCTGGCACCGGGGCGGTGGGTGGGGGTGCTCACGTGGGGCTGCCCGAGCACAGGGTGAAAACGGCTGCTGGGACACCGCAGTGCGAGCAACACCGCTCTCCTGGCACCACAGGAGAGCCGGGCGGGCTGTGCGAGCAGGAGAGAGCTTTGCGGGTTCTGAGAGTTGTGTCTTCACCAGAAGCCTCTTGCTCTCCTCAGGACTCGGTCTCGGCGCTCTTAGAGCAGACAGCTGTGGAGCTGGAAGCTGTGGAGAAGAAACTGGAGGAAAGCAGAAGCACTTTAACTAGTGGAGAGAGCTGGTAGGTAGCAACCCGCTGTCCCAGCGTTGTGGGCTGATCAGAGCGTTTGGAGAGTCACGTGCAGAGAAAAAAGTAAATACAGAGCAGTGGGAGGCGGCTTCTGTCTCCTTCCGTTTTGGTGAAAAATCCTGTTTCTTCCATTCTGGTGGCTGTGCTTGGGAAATGAGAACAAAGCTGATAAGTGGTAAAAATAGTCAATAGCACTATACTAATTGTGTTATTTGTACCACGTTGTGTGGACATCCATGAAAGCTCCACTGTATGGTGCAAGGCCTTGCTTTAATATGAATTTTGGCTGTTGTTTACATTGTTTAGGTTCAGATGTTATTAATGAAACCAAACATTAGAAATAAAAAGCAAGCCTGACCAATGGGTTTGATGGAGATGCCAGCTGTGAGTTCAAAGGACCTGAAAAGAATGTTAAAACAATATTTTAATTCTGTTCAGCATCACTTTTTAAACTAAGACTAATGGCATCCTGAGAGCTCCCCTTAAGATTTACTCACCTTAAGCTCCGACCACATGGCTGAACCCTCAGCTTGATTCCTTTGAAGCGAGATCAGTATCAAGTTTTTGGCTGTAATGGTTGCAGTTTCACTTCAGTTTCAATTATTGCCTTATAAATCTGTGTTTGTGTAATGTCAGTGGCTACGGGACTTGCCAGGTACAACCAGCTGTCTTAGGAAATGTTTCTGCCCAGCAGCTTACGGGCGGTAACTCCTGCTCTAGCACCAGAGTATTGTCCACAACAGGCCAGTTCAATGACAAAGCTGTTCTTAACAGGCAAGACGAAGAGGTTCCTGATCAGGAAGAGCAGGACGAGATCAGTGAAAATGAAGCAGAGGAGGAGGAGGAATTCTGTGCTGGAAAATCACTGTGGGAAACAGAAGAAAGTCTGGATTCCCAGCTGCACATGGAAATAGCAGTGAAGGTAACGTCACAGGCCTTTTGAGCAGAAAGATGGGTGAAGCTTCCCATTGCCCAGCTGACCGGTTGCTGTTGAGCTGAGCAAGGCCACAGCTGTTACTTGAAAGTTCATCATTGATACTTAAACATTTATCTACCTGAAATATTTTTAATAACTCTACATGACCACTTTGTTCCAGTTAGTATGGCATTGTTTCGTGCCTCCTTTTTGCTGCTCGTGAAAACTGTTTTCGTTAATGTGATAGTGGCTTTGACCTTGTTTAATTCTGAAATACTGTCAGACAGCAGTCTGACAAACGGGCTGTACACGTGCTCTGTGCACATACATTCGGTGATTTCGGTCTTTGCCGCAGATGCACAACAAGTAGGGGAATGGTGTTAAAAATCATACCTCAGTTCGTTGGGAGGTTGCCAGATCACGTTGATGTGCTGGATCAACAGGCGAAGCTCGTTGGGGTCAGTTGTGTTGAACAGCGATCAATGGCCGCTCAGCCCGTAGGGAGCGATACAGTTAATGTAGCAGCAGCTGAGTTCAAAGAGGCAGGTCTCAGGAGACCCTGCATGAAAAGGGCTAAAGAATATGTGGTTTTGAATGTGACGCCCCTGGGACCGAAGGCGGAGACGTGTCACAGGTGTCTCAGGTGGGCGTGGGGGTGTGTCACCGGTGAGATGGCAAGCTGGCGTTCACACCGCGGCATCTGTCTTCCAGGTGGATAAAGAGACGAACACGGAGAACCTCGCACAGTCTTCTACTGTAGTGCGTCCAAAAGACAAAAGGGCAGCAAATCCGCCCCAAACTCAGTTTGTCAGAGGTAGCACTATCATCCGCTCGAAAACATTTTCACCAGGACCACAAAGTCAGTATGTGTGTCGGGTAAGGAAAATGCAGTCTTGGGGTTATAAATACAGTTTTCCATTAATGAATGCACAATAGCAGTGTTCACTTAATCTGAAATTTTCACAGTGGCCTGACACTGGTTTTTTCTCTCCCCCTTTGACTTCAGAAGTTGCTCTGTCCTCACCTTCTAGACAGTATCTTTCCTGGGAACTTATAATATTGAACATAAATTTATAAAATATATATGTTCACGTGTGTTTGTGGTACATGCAGCACATTGAGATGCCCAGACTAGCCTGGAAGGTCCGCTGTAAGACAGGGATGAATAAGCTGCATATCAAACCCTTTCCTGCTGCTTTAGGGTTGTTCTGTGCTAACTTGAATTGGCTTAGCTGTGTCCACCTGACTTCAGATGAGGTGAACAGGAAACCTTGATAGAAACGAAATAGTAGAAACAGCTGATAACGTCAGCAAAAAAATTGTGGAAGCTTGAAAGTGTCTGGTGTGCTTTGTCTGAAGGTAACTGAACGGGCTGGGTCAGGGTGTCACTTCCACTGCTTTGAAATGTTCGTTCACAATTATTTCCCGGATGGAGGATCAGCCTAAACTATAACTCATCTTTTAAATGGAATCGGCAAACAAGCAAGCACTGCCTTTAATCGCACATGGCCTGTCCTAAGCGGGCACGCTCTTGATACAGCCAAACCGAATTTGATGTGCAGGTTTCTCCGATTCAGAAGCAGGTGCTTCCATAGGAACTTATTTAATTTGCAGCAGTGCTTGGGTGGAGGAGACACTGTGTCTCAGCACATGCAGATCCCACATGCCTGTTCCCTCCCACCCCCAGATTTCGGAAGGAGCATGAGAAGGGAATTAAACCCAGCTTGAGTTGAGCTCTTTTTAAGGGTCTGGAGACAGTCACAAAAGAAGGCAGGCTGTGTGTGTGTAACATGACGACTCCGAAGTTGAAAAACCCGGGGGGATAGCTTACAGGTAAACCTGCCTCTGGCACCAGTAGCTTGAAATGCAAGTCACTGGAGAAAAGAGAAATCTCAAAATAGCCCCATGTTTTAGAGCTGCTAGAAAAGAGTATTTTTTTATTACTTAGAGCTTATTTTTCTAGGCTGTTTTGCCCAGCCCAGTTACTTGCACAGGAGAAGGGCAGTGGGGTAGGGTCTCATATTATACCCTAACATTGTGTCTCTTTTTCCGTGCAGTCTATTCCCAAAAAGGGAGAGAGTTCAAGGCTCCTGGTGGGATCTGGCTGTGGATTGCATGTTGTGCACTCAGATAGGGGTGGCAGCTGTCTGCTGTAACCTTTCACAAAACTTCATAGTTCTGCTTACGTCACTGCAGAACCTTCTGATCTTGTTAATAATGTGTGTGTGCACTGCTTGTATTTGTTTCATGAAAAATATGTGGTTTTCACTTTCATTTTCAGCTGAATCGCAGCGACAGTGACAGTTCAACACTATCCAAAAAGCCCCCCTTCGTTCGAAATGCAATGGAGAGGCGAAGTGTCAGAGTGAAACGGGTAAAAACCTCACCACTCATTTTTTTCTCTAGCATAAACACTTGCAAAAAACAGAAAACTGTTTTAAAGGAATAATTTGCAAACATACATCACTTGCCACATGTTTTCATTCACAACCTTTTCTTTGTGTGCGAGAAGCCTCTCAAGGCTACTTGATACATCAGAATATGACAGGAATGTTTAAGATGGAACTCATTTAGAATGATCACCTTAGGAAGGTGGTTCCTGGTATTTTCTATCTTATCAGAGCAGAAGCAGCACAAATAGTTTTGCCATGTTTGTTGTTGTGAAATTCTTAAGTACTTATGATAAATGTGAGGAGCTGGGGTGGAGGGTGAGGATGGCGTCTCAGTTGCTCAGGTGATGCTGTTGTGGTGACTCCGTGTCACACCATGAACCCGTGTGCCTGTTGTGATGGCAATCACTGAAATTCCCCTGGGATACTGGTGCTGAGCTCCTAAAGAGATGGTTTTTGAATCAATGGAGATGCTTTGTGCTAAGAGAAGTGTGGGGAAAATGGGTCTTGTGATGTATTTGGCCATTTTTGGGGGAGTGGTCAGGACAGTTCTCATTGCTGTCTTTACACACCCCTTCTTTTCCAGCCTTCCATCAAGTCCTTCGGTACAGAGCGCCTAATCCGCACTTCACTAGACCTGGAGCTGGACCTGCAAGCTTCAAAAACCTGGCACGACCGGCTGGTTCAGGAGATCTCGGTGCTGAGGGAGCTGAAGGAACAGCTGGAACAAGCTCAAAGTCAGGGTGAAAAAGAGTTGCCGCAGTGGGTGAAGGATGATGAGAGATTCCGACTGCTGCTGAGGCTTGTGGAAAAACGAGTGAGTAATACCTGCCCTTAGATTTTGTTCAAGGTGTTTGAGAAACGTGGTTTCAGAAACAGGAGACTTTGGACAGTCAGGATTTGAAGCCTTAGCATGACAGTCACTTGTGTCTTCCCCTTACTGCTCCATCAAGTGACTGGTGACAGAAGCCACAGCCCGTGAGGGACTGGCTGTTCTCAGGTGCGCTGTTCACACGCTGCAGAGTCTGTGCCTGCCTTCCCGCAGGTGGCAGGGTTGAGAAGACAGCAGCTGTGTGTCTTGATTCTTCTGAGAGAAGTGATGGCTGCATGGAACTTGTGCTTGGATGACACTTGGTTTTAGAATAGGATCCTCATGCATATTAAGATAGCAGACTTTTACAGGGCTCCTTCGCAATGTCTGTGATTTATCAGAGCCCCTCTGCTGGCAGTGGGCAGAAACGAAGTTATGGTGGCACCGGGGGTAGGAGTGAGTTGGTACAAGATGCACTTTGGGGCACAGCTGGAATGTGGGTTGCCACATTCTTGCATGAGCTGATCTGCTGGCTTAAAAAAAAATATAACAAGAAGCTACAGAAAAGGTGCAGACAGCACCCATAGTTCTTACCAAAGGGCTGGAAGAGCTGACAAAAACTCTCTCCGTGCCAGTAGTTACCTGAGAAACCTTCAGGTTAGTTTCTGTGTCTCATGATTTCCTGAGTCAGCAGCTTCCAGACCCCTTAGACTTGCAGCTGAAACACCGCTGTATTTGGAGATGAGCTGGGATAAAATGATTCCTCCTGGAAACACAAAATGGCTCTTTTCCATTATTTGTTTAGGTGGAAAGAACAGAACATAAGTGTGAGCTCAAGGCCGATAAGATGATGCGAGCTGCAGCCAAGGACGTCCACAGGCTGCGCGGGCAGAGCCGCAAGGAGCCTCTGGAAGTTCAGTCATTCCGGTAAGTACAGCTGGCTGGGAATGGGGAGGAAAAATTGACTGCTACCCCGATTTCTCTATGGGTGACTAAGATGCTGATGAGGAAGGCTAATCTGTGTAGAAGTAGTTCACTGTTCGGCTTAAACGAAAATTTCTGTATTATTATTTCAAAGTGTAAGGTCTGAGAGTCAGGGAAAGGAGCTGCAGTGCTGCACGTCAGCTCAAAGCAAGGGCCGTGCTCTGGGTCGTTCCCCACGCGGAAATAAAGTCACAAATCCTTTGTTTAATACAGAAGCAGCCCTCTGCTTCCTTAAGTAACGTGCCTAGGAAGGCAAAAACCCTGAGCCTTTCCCGAGTGCCTGTTTGGTACAGTCAGTGCGGGGAGTTTAACTGTGGGGATGCTCCATGTCTGGTACACAAAGAAGAGGTGTAGGTGGTGCAAGGAGGTGCTGCTGCTCCGTGTGGTGACAACTGGCGGGATGAATTTTAGCGTGGATGATGGACATTTCTGGCAAGACTTCTGTTGCATTAACGACTGATCATCTTTTTTTAGAGAGAAAATGGCATTTTTCACACGGCCGAGGGTAAACATTCCAACGCTTTCTGCGGACGATGTGTGATCACCATAAAGTATTTGCTTTCCGGACAATTCTACAAATGCAGTTTGGGTTTTGAAGTTATTTATGTGGTTTTATGAAGGTACCAAGGCATTTGTATATTAGAGCTTTTGTCAGTATGTGGATGTTTTGAAGATTTTTAGGTTAAAGTTATATCATCACAGAAACCAGCATTAAAGTGACAAGATTGTATAGTTTGTATATTTAGGAATGTATTTTTGGGAAATAGAATTTTAAATAAGAACAAATGCAGCGTAAGGTGCTGTTATTCTTAAATAATGCTGTTTAGACTTTTTGTACAGCTCTGCCTTTTAGAGGTTTTACTGCAATAAAATAAATTTGAAGGAACCTCACCCCTATCTTCTATGATGTTCTGCATCGGACTCTCCTCCGAGTGGTGTGTTTTGTGCCCTGTGGGGAATGCAGGGGGCCCGTTCTGACTCCCGAGTGCTGTGAACGAATTCTCTGTGAGCTGTGAAGCGTTTGTGTTCCCTGCTGGGTCATGAAAGTGGGTGTGACGTTCAGAATACTTGCACTTTTAACATTTGTACTGCAGCTCGTGTCTGTAATGGGGCTGTGAAGGTAACTTGGGGAGCCCATTGAAACCACTGCTGTGGGAGGAGGGCTGCAGGTTTTAAGTCCATTTTAGGTTTTTCCAATAAAGTGACCTTTCTGGACAAACCTGCCTTCTTGCTTTTTGTTTTGTGTCAATGTTCTAATCACCTGACACGTAAATTTTGGTTTGTTTTGTGTTTTTCCGTCAGTGGCTGGAGGCCTCTAGCTTTTAATGTGTCTCGCTCTGTAAATTGTTCAGATGAGGCACTTTTGTGATGTAGCTGGTATAAGTTGGGGAACAGCCTGTTGGAGAGCAGTGTAGGGGAAAGGACCTGGGGGTCCTGGGGACAGCAGGGTGACCATGAGCCAGAACTGTGCCCTTGTGGCCAGGAAGGCCAATGGCATCTGGGGGTGGATTAGAAGGGGGTGGTTAGTAGGCCAAGAGAGGTTCTCCTTCCCCTCTACTCTGCCCTGGTGAGACCACATCTGGAATATTGTGTCCAGTTCTGGGCCCTCAGTTCCAGAAGGACAGGGAACTGCTGCAGAGAGTCCAGCGCAGCCACCAAGATGCTGAAGGGAGTGGAGCATCTGCCGTGTGAGGAAAGGCTGAGGGAGCTGGGGCTCTGGAGCTTGGAGAAGAGGAGACTGAGGGGTGACCTCATTCATGGATCAATATGGAAAGGGGCAGTGTCAGGAGGATGGAGCCAGGCTCTTCTCGGTGACAACCAGTGATAGGACAAGGGGTAATGGGTGCAAACTGGAACACAGGAGCTTCCATTTAAATTTGAGAAGAAGCTTCTTCCCAGTGAGGGTGCCAGAGCCTGGCCCAGGGAGGTTGTGGAGTCTCCTTCTGTGCAGCCATTCAAACCCGCCTGGACACCTTCTGTGTAACCTCATCTGGGTGTTCCTGCTCCGGGGGGATTGCACTGGATGAGCTTTCCAGGTCCCTACCAATCCCTGACGTTCTGTGATTCTGTGATATACCCTGGTATAACTCGGGTGCTCCTGGGGTTTTCCCTTTTGTTCCAAGCACGGGTTTTGCTGGAGGTGCGAGAGCTGTAACTCCCCTTGTCCCCCGGGGTGACAGGACTGTGTCACTTTGCACGTCGCTAGGTCGCAGCCATTCGCCCATCGCTGACCCGCCCGCTGTGCTCAGGGCTCTGGGAACGTCCCTCAGCGCCGGCCCGAGGGATGTGGTGGTTTTTCTCCTCCACTTCCCGCACACACCGGCCCCGGGCGGACCCGCGCGGGGCCCGTCGGACACAGCACGCTGCCCGGGCCCTCCCCGCCGCTCGGGGGCGCTGCCGCAGAGCGCCACACTTCCCCGCCTCCCGCGCTTTCCGCTTCCGCTCGTACCACTTCCGGCCGCCGGAGGATGGAGGCGCGCGTGGCGCAGTCCGCAGCTCGGCTGGCGCGGCAGGTGCGGGACGAGCAGGGCCGAGCGGGGCCTGCGGGACACGGCGGGGGAGGCGCTGGAGGTCCCGGGCTCTCTGGGGGCGCAGGGGGCGGGCGGGCCCGCCGGGCAGGGGGTGCGGCCGGGGGCTCCCGGTCCGTGCAGGCCGAGGCGGGCTGTGGGCAGAGCGGGGCCCCGCCGGGCGCTGAGGGGCGGAGACCGGTGCCGGGGGAGTCGGGCGCTGAGCACCTTCCGCAGCTGCTCTCATTGCCTGTGAGACACACGCAGGGGGAAATAACAACCTCAGGCAGCGCTGCAGGCTTGGGAGAGAGCGGCTGGAAAGTGCCTGGCAGAGGAGCCTGGCGGTTTTGGTCAACAGCCGGCTGAACGTGAGCTAACGTGTGCCCAGTGGGCCTAAAAGGCCAACAATATCCTGCCACGTGTCAGGAATAATGTGGCCAGCAGGACTAGAGAAGTGTGGCCTCACTCAGCACTGGTGAGGCCACACCTTGAATGCTGTATTCTGTTTTGGGTCATCTCATCATAAAAAGGACGTTGAGGTACTAGAGAGAGTACAGAGGAGTTGATGAAGCTGGTGAGGGGCTGGAGCACAAGTGTGATGAAGAGCGGCGGAGGGAGCTGGGGCTGTTCAGCCTGGAGAACAGGAGGCTGAGGGGAGACCTTATCACTGTCTACAACTGCCTGAAAGGAGGTTGTAGCATGAAGGGTGTTGGTCTCTTCTCCCAAGTAGCAAGTGATAGGACAAGAGGAAATGGCCTCAAGTTGCACCAGGGGATGTTTAGATTGGATATTAGGAAAAAACTCTTCCCGGAAAGGGTTGTCAGGCATTGGAACAGGCTGCCCAGGGCAGTGGTGGCGTCAGCATCCCCGTGGATGTTTAAAAGGCGTTTAGACAAGGTTGTAGGGACATGGTTTAGTGCTAGAGTTAGGTTAGATTATGGTTGGACTCGATTCTGAGGGTCTCTTTCAACTGGAATGATTTTATGATTCTCAAGTGCTCTCATTCCCCAGCCCCTGCGTTGTGTGCTCATGGCTGTGGTTCAGCTCATGGCACTTTCCAGCAAGCGTGCAGGTTTGAGATGAAGTTCTGCAAAGAACTTCCAAGCAAAAGGCAGCAGGAAGCTGTCAGACAGGGTGTGTGTCACTGCCCAAGTTCTTGGTGCTGTTTCCCCGAGCTGTGGTACCCAGGCGGGATGTCCCTGCTGCACAGCAGGTGTGCTGAGGCAGCCCTGGCTTTCTCAGGATTACTGCAGTGATAGCATGCTTTGGGTTGGGAAAAAGGATTGTGACAACCCATTATCTTTTCAGTGACTATAATAATAAAAAAATCCAACTACCGGGTCTATCCTAGTCAATGACTGGTATTGACAGTAGAGTACAGAGGCAGCTTCAGGAAAACGTTGAGTCCTACAGGTTAACTTCTCATATATTGCCCCAAGAGTACGTAACTGACAGATTCTGGACATTTGACTTGTGGGTTTTGCATACCATCCACGTGTGCTCTTAAGCAACTTTTCAGTATGTTTTTCTACTCACAATTCAAACATATGACAATAAATCTGCCTATTGAATCTCTGCAACTCCTTTTTGCCTTTGTGTTTGTCCTTTGTAGCTGCTGAGTGAGGAAGGACATCTCGGGTATTCTGGCAGAGTGGTTCTGCCTTTGCTGTCATTGCTGTCTGGTCTTTAGTCCATAAGCAAGTCCCAGTCACTCTGAAGCAAAGCAAGAGGGACAGTGTTTGGCTCTTTGACTCTAGGAGGCTGAAGGAGGCCATGTGGAGTTACTGAGCCTGAATCCACCTGTCACCTTGCTCCCAGCAGCATGCTCCCTGGAGCTGCAGCGTGTCCTGGAGCACTTTGTCACAGGGCAGCAGGAATCTTTGGCTCTTCGGGAAAATAACCCAGCAAAGTCTGTAAGTTATTGCACTGAGCCAGCTCAGAGAGTAGGAGCAGAGATCAAACCGTGCAGTGGGGAAGGAAGACAGGCGCTCTGCTCCCTTTGCCATGCTTTCTCAGGCCATTTTCTCTCCCTTTTTTTTTGTTAATGCAATGGAGGAAAGCTCTATTAAACTAAAGCCCAGAGACAGGAGCCTATGCAAGTTTCTTGTTAATTCAGTAGAGTCTTTGGAAGACATTATTATACACTAAGGGAAAATGCAAGGATAATCTTGGTCCTATGGAAAAAGCTATAGTTTTTTTGTATTCACAGGTGAGGGGAAGATTTCTAGTACTGAGCTGACCAAAGAGCCCTTGAAGATGTCAGCATGGCCTCATGTAATTCCTGCAGCTTCTCATGAGGTGGTCATCAGGTATGACCCTTTACTGACAAGTTGTGATATATCCAGGGCTGGGCAGGTAGAACAGTCCAGGGGGTGACACTTCATGTCCCAAACAGCAGCTTTTTCCTTCCTTTTCGCAGTTACACGTTCTGTAGATGTGAGCTGTATTGACCTTGTCTCCCTCACTTGGATGGTACTGTCAGAGCAGAGTATCTGTAGTTTAATGTAATTGTTTTTCAGAAAGAATGTAGTGTTTATAATATCCCTTTAATATCTGGCATTCATAGATGATTTGCTAGAGAAGTAGCTTTATCACAAGTTGCTGTGATAAGGGGCATTTGTAACATGTGAGTGTCTAAAGACGAGTGTCCAGCAAGCTCAGCAGCGTGGTTATGGGTGTGAGGGTCACAGAATCATTGCGTATCCCAAGCTGGAAGAGACCTGTAAGGATCTCTGAGTCCAACTCCCTGCCCTTCAAAGGACTACCCAACAATAAACTGTGTGACTAAGAGCATTGTCCAGGCACTCCTGGAACTCTAATGAGCCTGGTGCTGTGACCACTTCCCAGGGAGCCAGTTCCAGTGACCACCACCCTCTCAGTGAAGAACCTTTTCCTCGTGTCCAATCTGAACTTCCCCCAATGCAGCTTCTTTACCTTCCCTCATGTCCTGTCCCTGGTCACCAGAGATACGACAGTCATGACCCTCCCCACTGACCCAGGAATCGGGAGCCCTTGCTGCCAGTTCCCAGCCCACCTGTGGTGATCATAACCCAGTGTAATCATTGCTGAGTTCAGGCTTCTCTGCTGCACGGTTTTGAATAAAAAGCTCATTTCGTCATCAGTGTGAGCAGAAAAAGAGACTGAAATGGCAGGAGCAATATTGGGGTAGGCAGCTAGAGCACCATGGTGAAGCCTTTTTGCTTTCAGTTCATGGTCAAGTAACAAAAAGCCTGCTACAGAAACTTTCTGCAAGAGAGGAGCAGAAAACATGAGAGGGAAATGTGCCAGTCTGGGCTGACACATGGAGCTTGATCAAATCTGAAACAGGACCAGCCCAAATGCCTCCTGCCTGCTGTGAATTTACCAGTTTGGTGTAGTCCTGGGAATGAAGTAGACGAGACTGACTGAACATGGCACTGTTTTCCTGCTGGCCAGCTGCAGGTGATTAGGATACTGGTTGTCACCCTGCATTTGTGTGGGAAAAGCTGTTTGGGGCAGGTGTCTGCCCCAGGGGTCGGTGGTCCCTGAGAACCCGTATTCTCTGGCACGTGGATAAAGCTCTTCCCTCATCCTCCTGTGTAGTTTAACAATATGGAAAGGAAGCTCCAGTAAGATGCTGGTCATCTTGCCTCCTGTGGGTCTTGGGTGGCCAGAGGCACTTGTGATTATGGAGCAAAATCCAAACCGAATATCTGTTCTGAAAGTTTACCAATGGTACTGAAATATCTGAGTGGCTATAGCTTTGGGGGAGTCTTTTAATGCAGGAGGAATACGTGTGAGCTGCTTGTTGGCTTCCTTATGTAGTGATTTTAATTTCAAAAGCACAATGCAAATTTCTGGATCTGGACAACATTTGTCCTCGATGCAGAACTTTCCTAAGGGTCTTGCTAACATGTCCTGAATCTGGTGATTTCACTAGAGAGAAGGTAAAACCAGGCAGGCAATAATTTACAGATAATTTGATATTAAGAGTAGAAGATATCTTTGTGCTTTTCTTAAAGCACATTGTAGGGTTGGGGGGGATGAGTTACACATGTCACAGCTCCAGTGTTAAGGCCTTTGAGTCAGTTTGTTGCTATAACCTGTGCTTAAACTTAGAGCGAAACAACTGTAAAATAATGCAGTGAAATCTGTTTTAAACTTGAAGATCAGTCTGAACATTTTTCAAATGGGTCTGTATGCTATATAAAATGCTACCATGTCAGGCCAGTAAGAAAAGTTGAAAATAAGAAAAAATATATTTTGTGTTGGTTATATGGGGGAAGGTATGTATATGTATGTGAGAGAAAAGCAGTCTGATTTTTAGGGGGTCTGCCTTGGGTTAAAGAAAGGAGTATGCTGCGAAAGGAAAAGGTGCGATGGCCTATTTGAAGTGAGTTATTTCTGAGATCCAGCTGTGCTGTTCAGTGTTTTTCGCTGGCTAAATGCTAAATGCCAAACCAGAGGTTTTGATATAGATTTTTTTCCTTCCCATCTGAACGTGCAGGAAGCATCCTGTTCTGTAGCAGAGGAGGCCTTGAGGCTGTCCAGTGTTCTGGAAGCTGGAGCGCAAATGAAGAATGACCACAAAAGTTCTCATTTTGAGCTCACTCCACTAACAGGCCAATCTTAAGAATGTTTTGGCTCAGCTGAGGTTTTCTGAGCGTCTGCCATGCTGGTGGCATTTGTGGGAGCTGTTGTTCAGGTGGACGTGTAAGACAAGAAGATTTGATGGCCAATTTTTTTTCCTTATCTAAATATTCTCATTGTTTCAAGAGCAACAAAGCAAACGAGCCCTTTTTGATAAGGGTTGGTGGCTTGTTTGACAGCAGCAACAGCTTGAGCTGGCTCCTGCCACGGATATTCTGGGGTTGGGGAGTGCGCACGCGGGTGAGGGACTGACAGGTGCTCTCTGGGGCATCAAGTCACTTTAATTCTTTAATTCTGGTTGTGAGCCAGGTTTGTGGCTGCTGGGCACAGCACCTGTTATGGGAGAGGACAAGAGGTGGACACCAGCGATGAGGTTTCATGTATTTGGGTTTTTTTAGGTGGTGGGGTGAGGAGAATTACTGCTCCGTACAGCAGTTTCCAACCAGCTGGTGTCTGAGCTTGCTGGGGTTGTGTGAGTGGTTGTGGTTTCATCCTCTGGAAGAGAAACTGTGACCTATGAGATGATGAAACTGGCTGGAGGAGCTTTAGGAATTTTGAGTCATGTCATTCGACATCTTTATTAGATTAAAAAAGCTGTAGAAAGTGCTTATTTTGGGAATATGTTTTGTTAACACGACCTGTTGTCTCTCTTGCACTTCTGTCTTAATATTAGTGAGGTTATTGTCTCACTGACTTTTTTTAGGCTGTTTCAGAGACCCTGTTTTAGACACGAATAGGAACCACCTTTCCATCAGTTGTTTGGAATTATTCAATTTACACGTCATTGCTGTTACCTTTATGAGGCTAAACTAAAACTGTATCTGAGATCTTGCATCTGCTCACCTTCTGTCACCCCACCCCAAGAACTACCGTGTGAAATTTAATTTGCTTTTCAGGAAAACGAGATCAAGTTGTTAACTGCAGAAATAGAGCATCTGAAGAACTTTGGGTGCTTGGGAGTCTCCCCGAGTTTGGAAGGGTTGCGAGACGAAAACGCAAAACTCAAGTATCGGTTAAATTTCCTTCGAAAGGTAAGGCAATAAAGAATTAATGATGTAGCATGTGGTTTTTGTTCTCAGTAAGACAAGCTAAAAAAATGATGTCAGCTTGTGATGTGTGACAGCATGCTTACTCTGCATTCTGATGCCTTAATTGTTGGTGGCCCATAAGGTATTTCTTGGTCCCTTAAACAGAAACCTGCTTTATGAAAAGTGTCAGTAGGTTGATCAGCGCACACTGCCACGTCTCGGCAAGGTGTGTAACGAGCAGCTCAGCCAAAGTCACTACCAGGAGCACTGCCAAAGGTGGGAGAAGTGATGAAGCCCTGCGTGCAGGGCAAGTGGTTGTGCTGGGAGGTTCGAAGGGAGAAGCAGCCCTTGAATCACATTATTTTGATGTTGTAAATGTTGCTCCTGTGTTCAGAGGTGTCAGCCAAGTCTGCCAGCCATGCTTCGCCAGGCAGCCAAGGGAAGAAGTGAGATGTAACAGTTCCTCGGATGCTGTGAATTGTGCCTTCTGGATGGTTTTTTTTTTTTTCAGAGCCTTCAAGAGGAAAGAAGTAAAATGGCAAAAAGCATGATTAACATCAACAGCTGTCTGCAGGAGATCTTCGGAGCTGCCATTCAGGCTGCCTACCCAGATTTAGAAAACCCTCCGCTGGTAGTGACGCCAAGTCAGCAACCCAAATTTGGGGATTACCAGTGTAACAGCGCCATGGGCATAACACAGGTAAATCTGAGTGATCTTACAAAGAGAGGAGAAAATGAGGATGTTGTCTGTTGGAAGCTATGTGATAGCACAGTGAGAGCTGCCATACTAGACCTGCTTCAGGCTTGTTGCTGGCCTCTGGCATGAGAATTCAGTGAGTATGTAAAGGCATTTTAGGGGAAGCATTTGTCTTCACAGAGCAGACCTGTAAACCTCTGTTGAGATGACTGGTATGAGGGAGTTACATGTGTGTCACAGCAAAACTGCTCAGTTCGTGGGATCTAAATCAAATCAAGATTTAAGTCCTGCATTGATTTACTAGTGGTGTGCAATTAACTACCAATTGGTGAGCTATATCTTTGGAACTAGTATCAGCAAAACAATAAATCAGAATTCTGGACAGTTACAAAATGTTGCTAAATACCGACAAATCTCTAAAAGCTCTTCTGTAACAGCAAGGAAGTACAATGTCCCCCACACCTTTGCACAGAGTTGTGTGCACAGCCCCTTTCGCACAGAGTGGTTGGGTTAGGGACACACGCTCCATCTCTGGGGTGCGGGCTGCCCTTGTTGCACACCGCTCTGGTTGCTGTGGGTGCTGCAGGTTCCCCCACCCACTAACGCACACCCAATGGCGTGGGAAGCACCTTCTCACAGTCTCCAACCAGGTGTAAACTGCTGCTCTGGCACTGTCTGTCCTTCTGCTCTAGCTCACTCCTTTCTTTCAGAAGTCTCTTATTAATTCCCTGGTTACAGCTGGAACTGGCTGATAGTTTTTGTGTTCCCTTAACATTTCCAGTTTTGTGACAAATGCTCTTTCTGATGAATTTGGGCGCGGTACTCTGCACACGTTTTTGTGCTCATATTCCTGTCTTATTGGTGGTTGTTATCCCAGCATTAGCTGAGGGCTGACTGTGGGTCACACCTATGGTTAATGGTATCTGTATTTTATTTTAACTTAAAACAGGCAGGAAACATGGCTTTTTTGCTGCAGTGTTCTGATCTTGGAAGTTTTTCAGGCAACTGTAAGAATGGTTCCACTTTATGGAATACCCGTTAAGTGTGTGGAAAGGAAGCGATGGGTTTTTTTTAACCTGGCTAGTTCGACTGTCAGTTTGAAGATGATGGCATTTCTCCTTTCTGGAAGATATTTGGCCAAAGAGAACCCTAACAAAATAAGAGACACTTCAGGACTGGCTGGGGACTGTGGGCTTCAGTGGGCTGGGACTGTGCTGAAGTAAAACCAGGAGGGGGAGGAGAAAGAAGGTCATGCATTAGGAGCTAAAGTGCCCAAACTTTCAATGCATTGATGCATTTGAGTGAATAGGTAGCCTCTTTGCAATTACAGATCTTTTTTTATTTTGCAATCTCAACAGAAGCAGCATTTTTTTTTAAAGTGTTCTGTTGTCAATTCACCTTTATTAATCTATTAGACTGGTAATCTACACATGGAACTTGCACCAACACACATGGAATTCTACTCTCCCAGCTTGTCATCCGCAGCCGCCCTGTCTGTTGGCCTGACACAATGAGTTTGACTCCCGGGCAGCGTCGATACGTGCCAGCCAGCAGGCTCTGGGGCTGAAGTGCCAAGGCTGAAGCAGCCCTCACAAATATGTGTCGTCTTCCCTTGGTCTCGTTAGCACATTGTGACTGGGCTCCAGCCAGAGGAGCACCCTGGGTGACTGCGCTGACACGGGCTTTCGGAGCTTCGCCATTGCTCTGACCGCTGCTTTACCCCAATTAAGTCACGGTTGGGATTCTCGAGCAGTCCTGGCTTCTCAGTGTCAACGTTGTTCGCATAACTCGGTGTCTGAACAACCAGGGTTTCAAGTTGCAGACTGTCAGCTGTACTGGTGAATAATGATTCCTGGTGCTGGGCTTGGCCATAGCGTTTTTCCCTGGCAAGGCGAGCTGTGTGCGCTGGGCCTGGCCTTGGCAATGTTCACTAGGAGTGGATCAGCCCAGCAGAGCCAGGGGATGCAGTGCAGTCACTTCCCACTGAGAGCAGCAGGTTATGTACTTTCTGTTGGCCTAAGTTTTCGGGACTTGACGGTGGGGCACGTCTCCCCGTAGAGCCGTGTCCCCCAGGGTGTCCCCTGCGCAGAGCTGGAGCACCGGTCACCGGGGCTGCCCGAGGAACCGGAGGGAAGGGCCCTGACCCAGGAGCAGCGCTGGTACGTGCGGGGCTGCAGCCTCTCCCTGCAGCGCGCCCATGTGGAAGCGGCCCTCACAAATGGGTATTGTTTTCCTGGGAACTCGTTAGCATATTCATGTCTGGGGTTGGAGCCAGGAGCTCTGCTTGCTCCTTCGAGTAATAGGAGTACAGTGACTGTTTCTGGAGTGATTCAGATAACACACATGCCTGTAATCCGCTCTAACATGCCCATAATCTGGTTTTGAATTTATTTTTCCTGTAGTTTGCACTTTGAGTAGCATTAAAGGCTACAAAGGTTTTATTTTCTTGCCCATTCTAAGCCTTTAGCATCTCGTAAGGATCCTGTTAGGATCAGCTGTGTGACAGGTTAAACAGGAAGCTGCAGCTTCAGTAGAAGTCACATTATGCAGCATCGCAAGTTAGCAAATACGAGCAGTAGTGGGTCTAAATTCTGAATTGACAGAGAGGTGTGTGCTCTCGTGGCCTTGGTGGGAGTGAGGCAACAGATTATTTCCAAACACGTCACAGTAAGAATGGAAAATCATGTGCTCAGAAACAAATAGTTGTGGTAGTTTTAAACAGTGTGAATGTAGTGCTTTGCAAGGGCTGGGTTGGCATAGCTCACAGAATCCTTCTAAAGGGTGTTTTTCTAAGATTTGCGGAAAGCTACATGAGAAGATGCTTTGGGAATGGACAGAAAAGCTGTGGGGTTGGCCTAGATGATCTTTGAAAGTCACTTCCAACCCAAACTTTTTTGATTCTGTCATGTGAATTTGTATCGCGTTATTGGAGCTCCTCACAGTGGGCCATTTGTGTTCAGAGGGAAAAGGAGAGCTACTTTACCAGCAGTCTTTCTGATGTTCTTTGCTTGGGTTGTTGGATTTTCATTCATTTACTTATTTATTAAGTTTGAGTCTAAGGTGGGACTGAAGGCAGTTTGCTTTGGTTGCTTTTAATCGTAAATCAGCAGGGTTGCACTGAATCCACACTCAGCACCTACTGTAGGCACAGTTCAAAACTTCACACGTGAATGTTGGCAGAGCTGAGCACACCTGTGAGACTGATGAACAGGATTTTGAAGCAGTGTGAAGGGCTGTGCCAGCTGTGTTGATTTTTAAAGAATTTGTCCCTTTTACTACCTTAGAGAAACACGAATTCACCAAACCACTTAACAGGTTTTTGAGAAATGACCTGGAAGATTTTCTTCTGACAGAGGAACTACCCTTTAATTGCCCTTAGCAGAAGGGAATGAATGTGTTGGGTCTGATTTGACTTCTGCTGTGTAGAAAGAGCTGATCTAATCTGTTAAATTTCCTAGAGATGTTTTTCTTTATGTGTGTCTCTGCATCGTAAAGCTCGTGAGGACCTTTCAGTGCTGCAGTATCTGTGCTTTCTGTTTCACTCTGTAGGATGTTTTGGAGAATTGATTTTTAGTTGATTTTCTTGTTGTGTTTCAGATACTGCTCAAAACCAAGGAACAGAAGGTGAGCCCAAGAGAAATCGCTGAGAAAATAGCAAAAAATATTCCTGCCAACGAATGCATTGAGAAGGTTGAGATTGCTGGTCCTGGTAAGATAGTTTCATGTTACACACTTTGTATGTTTTAAAGGTGATAAGACAATTTTATACTGGATGGTGATCAGGGAAGCTGAGTTGTGTCCAGCTGTTTTGTGATTTAAAGCTGCTGTTACAGGGTGAATTAGCTTCTTCTGTCTTGGGGAGCTTTGTACCCTCACACTTATGTAGTAGCAGACAATCTGTCTCTCTGTTAGAATTGACATGAGCCCTTTAATTAACCATTTTTCCACTGATCCTTAAGGGAGTAGCTTTTCCCCTGTAAATGTTGGTGATGGGTATGAGGCCACAATTATGAAATCACAGCAAAAATCCATGTGCCTTGTCGCTGTTGCTTGTATGGTGAAGAGACCTTGTCCCCTCAGCACTGAGATGCTGGAGTAGCCTGGAGGTTATTAACTGCTGCATCTGTTTTGTCCCTGTGGGTCGAGAAGAAATACAAGGGCTCATATTCCTTAGGGCTTCAGCATAAACACAGAAATCTCCTGGCAGAGCCCTGCAAGTGCTTGTGCAGAAGCTCGTTCATTAGCTCTGTGAAGCAGGAAAACTGAAAGTGTCATCTCACAAGTGTGGATTATCTGGGGTGAAACTGTGTGGTTTAGGATATAAATTTAAAAAAGGGAGACAAAGCAGGATTTGGTTTTGCATTCTGCAAGCCCTGGCAAGATTATTTATTTTCTCATTAAAAAATGTTTTTATAAATACACCTTTGAGTGTCAATGTGAAAAAGGAGGTTATGTCAGTGCGCTAGCTTGCGGTAAAGGTTGTGGTGGTGTGAAACGGACTTTTATAATCTGGGAACAGGATTTGTCTTCTAGTGACAGCTTTGTTGTCCTGTTGCTGAAAAATTTTTTCGTTTTGTCAAGCTAACTTCATATGTTCTTGTCCTTGCTGTGAGGAAACAGAAATCTAAGGGGGAAGGAAACAAAAAGTGTTTTGAGGCACCTTTGCAACCCCATCTCATTGCTGGTGTTCTCCTCTAAAGGTTTTATCAACGTCCACTTGAGAAAGGATTTTGTGTCGAAGCAGCTGAGCAGTTTATTGATAAATGGAGTTCAACCACCAGCTGTTGGCAAAAGGAAAAAGGTACGGCAGTGAGCGCACAGGCGTCCTGCTCCCGTGTAACTGAAATGGGCTGCACGGCACGTAGCCCTGAAATTCCCCCCAAAGTGGCTTGTTGGGCAGATGGGCCCCGGCAGGGGCTGCTACAGCGGGCTAAGGGGGATGTGACCAGGGGACAGGGGGTGCTGCATGTACCTGGTGTGGCCCGTGGGGGTGAGGGACAGGGCTCCCTGGGGGCAGTGTGTTGTGCCAGGGTTGTTCTGGGAGCCTGCGCTGCTCTGCCTGCGCCGCCTTGTTCCCCCTGCACCCACAGTAAAACCCAGCTGAAACACACACGTGTGGTAATGACTGCTGCCTTTTATTCGGTTTTTTTTTCCTTTGGTACTGTCCTTAAGGTGGTGGTGGATTTCTCATCCCCTAACATTGCGAAGGAGATGCACGTTGGCCACCTGCGGTCTACCATCATCGGAGAAAGTATGTGCCGACTGTTCGAATTTGCAGGTTATGATGTTTTGAGGTGAGAGTCGACTTTTGGGTGGGGTGGGCTTGTTTGGCTGAATTTGTGCAATCTTTATACTGTGGTCTGTATTGGTCTTTTTTATACGTATATAACAAATAATCCTTTATGTATATACTAAGCTGAGCAAATGTGGCAGGGTTAGGAGTCAAGATGGGCAGCAGCTTTATTGCAGTGAGATTGGAGGCTTGCCTGGTTTTGGTTTCTGATATTATGGGTGTTTCTTCTTTTAGAATATATATATTTTAAAATGCATGTATTTTAAAGTGTATGTTTGAGAAATGATTATTGCGCTCTTTGATTGCTTCAAGGTTAAACCATTTAGGAGATTGGGGCACCCAGTTTGGAATGCTCATCGCTCACCTCCAAGACAAATTTCCCGATTACTTAACCGTTTCTCCTCCCATTGGGGATCTCCAAGCTTTTTACAAGGTATTTGTAGCAAATAAGTGTGATATTCATGTCAACGTCTGAAAAGCAGATTGAGGAGCTTTACAAATGGAAACGAAACAACTGAATCACTGTTAATAGATTGTTGCTATAACCTGCCACTTGGTAATGAATTGTGGTATCTGGTATTGAGTGTGTGTATGGGGTGTGATTAACAGGCTTTGTGAGCATCCTCCTCTCTGCCTTTGAGATGATACTCTCGGGGAGCCAGGTGTGAATGTTAGCTTGTTGCAGAGGTGCTTTTTCATGATGTGTTTCACCACAGGAATCCAAGAGGAGATTTGACACAGAGGAGGAATTTAAGAAACGTGCCTACCAATGCGTGGTGCTGCTGCAGAGCAAAAACCCAGACTTCATTAAAGCGTGGGAGCTGATCTGTGACGTGTCGCGGAAAGGTGACTTTGCCAGATTCGGAAGCGTATCTCAGCAGTAGAACAGTGTGGCTTTCCTCACCTTTGTGTCTGAGCCCATCCTCTGGTTTTCTTTTGAAAATCACTGCCACACTGCTATGAGAAGCTTAAAGAAAAAAGCCGATACAACCAGAGTGCTGGACTGTCTGTGGAGGCTTTCACTGAAATCTTTTGTGTCCTGAGTCCTAGTCTGATGGCTCCACCAGGAGATGGAAAATGTCTTTAGGGACTTGCTGAGCCCACTCATAAACATACGCTACTAATTCCCACTGTGTGCATTTAATGGAAGTATTTTGTTCTGTTTCCCTCCTCAAGAGTTCCAGAAAATCTACAACTGTTTGGACATCACACTCATAGAGAGAGGGGAATCGTTCTACCATGAGATGATGAAAGACATTGTGAAAGAATTTGAAGATAAAGGTGAGGCTTTTGGTCTTGCAGTCAGAAATTCTGCAGCTGTCAGGATGAACGAGGTAACCTCGCTCCTATTCAGTGAGGTTTAGGACCGATGCTTTTGAAGTTGCGTATTCCCCACCCTTGCTCTTTTTCTCAGCCACATTTCCTGAGTGGATCTGCTCTGGCGTTTCCTCCCAGTGAAGCATTAGCAGAATTGGTTCTTATCTGTTTTATTCCAGAAAGCTTGAATCCTTCTTGCTGACACCAAAAGCAGTTTGTCTGTGGTATTCTTAAGCAATAGGATGAGGTACTACTGGATTTTATTGTATCCTTAATAAATAATCAAGGAGCTATGTATGACAGACTTCCCAGTCTTAGTGTTGTGCCTGTGTGGGAACTTTGAGAAGTCTCTGTGCAGACAGTGGCGTTTTTGGATCATGTTGACTTCAAGGCTGGCAAGAAGCCAAATGGAGCGTAACAAGTCCCTGGTTTTATGTGTTGCTGTTTGGATTTGGCAGTTCGTAAGTCTCACCACCTGAAGTGTTCAGACTCGTCTTATCTCTGGAAGACTTTGTGCTAAGTCCTTGTTGCATCTCTGTAGAATTTCTGTTGCCTTTAACACCACGCTGTGTGATGCTGTTATTGTGGCTGTAAAGGTGGATCTGAATGCCAGTGACGGGAGTTTTTAAATCCAATTAGGTCTCTTCTGGTAAAGCCAGATGTGTACAGATCTGCTTCCTTGTGCATAGTGTGAGTTCTGGAAGTGCAGTGACTTGTCTGACAAGGGAGTTCTCGCTTTTTTTTTTTTTTCCATATTGCGAGCCATTAATTATTTGATAATGTGAGTGCAGAGTGTTTTCTTTCTTGTAACATCCAGGAAGGCAAGTTCTTCTGCCAATGCTGGCCCACAATCCTTGCTGTGCAGTACAACACAGAATGTTTTCCTTTGCTTTTCTAGGATTTGTCCAGGTGGATGATGGCCGGAAGATTGTGTTTGTTCCAGGTTTCCCTGTCCCGTTGACAATCATGAAATCGGACGGAGGTTACACATACGACACATCTGACTTAGCTGCTCTTAAGCACAGGCTGTGCGAGGAGAAGGCTGATATCCTTATTTATGTTGTCGATAGCGGCCAGGTGAGGATTCCAACCTCTGCTGGTACAGATATCAGGAACTGTGTTAAATGACAGATGGAACAGTAACGTCGGTAGAACACCAAAGGGATTTTTAGGGTGGTATATTTACTCTTGACCTTATTGTAATGGTGAATCTAGTTTGATGATTTCTATGAAGAGCCCCTAGAAATGATTGATTAGGGAGAGACCCAGTTACCACTGGAGGCTGGTGAAGCCTAAATCTCAGTGGTTGAGTCCGGAATAAGGTTTGTGCTGCTTTTGTGTCTTTTCTCCTTGAGGAAATGTAAGATTGTCAGCTCTGTACCTGAGCAGTGGTGGGAATTTTCCAGCTGCTGCCTCTGTAAGCCAGGAAAACTCTTTGAAAGGCTGAACTTTCTGAAAGGGAACATTTTAAGTCTCATTGTGAAAGTAGCATCGTGAAGGCGATAAAACTGTGGGAAGAAAACTTGTACCTGGAGGAGTGGCTTGAGAACCAGTTGTTGTTGTTTGTTCCTTGCAGTCGGTGCATTTACAAACAGTGTTTGCAGCTGGACAGATGATCGGCTGGTATGATCCCAAAGTGACCAGGGTGGCCCATGCCGCGTTCGGAGTGGTGCTGGGAGAAGACAAGTAAGTCTTTGGGTATAGTTTTTTCCTCTGTATGTACTCTGAAAAGGATGTTTGAGTGAGTGCAGCAGACTGCTCTTGTTTGTTGACACGTATGTATGTTGCATGCCAAAAGCAAAAAAACCTTGGGAAAAGAACCTGTGGCTGGTCTGCAAGCCAGGCCCCTGTGCTCCAGGGTCATTCTCTTGGCTCTGTGGATTTGTGGTTAAACCAGTGTGCTCCGGTGGTCATGTGCCATTGCAGACTGGGTGGTTTTGCTGTAGGTTTGTTATAAAATTAAAGGTGACCTGCTGGGCGGAGGTCTGGCACTGTTATTGGGTGCTGCCTCATGTCTGTGAGCCTTCCTGTTCACCCCTCCTGGACACCCCATGGGTTGTGTCTCAGTTTCATAGCTGTCCATGTTTCTTCAGTATGGAGGAGTTTGTGGGCATGTGTTTTTTTAATAAGCCATAAGGTGTGAGCAGTAGAAATCCCTGCAGGAAGTTCTGATGTGTGTCCTGTATGTGCCTGGGTACCTGTGGCACCCAGGCAGAGGGTGAAAGTTTTTGCTTCTTACTTAGGTGGTCATCTTGGCTCTCTGTTTTCAGGAAGAAGTTCAAAACTCGTTCAGGAGATACAGTGCGTCTTATAGATCTGCTGGAAGAAGGGCTGAAACGAGCTATGGACAAGCTAAAAGACAAGGAACGGGACAAGGTACTTGTGACAAATGGCTTATCTTTCCTGAGAACTTTCCAGGTTTGTTCACACACTGTTTCCACGTTCTGGATGTGAGCTGAGAACATGGACACTACCAAACTGCCCAGGAGGTGGCATGGCTTGTGTACCCCGTCAGTACAATTATTTGACAGAAGTTCAGGCAAGGTGCTTGGTGCTCCTTGGTGCTTGCAAGCTCCCTGGTGCTGTGCTGCGTAGGGTGAAAGCGAAAGGTACCTTTTTAAACGGGAACATGAGGAAGCACAGAAAAAGCACCTTAAGTATCTCCCACGTGACTCGGCCACAAAGTGCTTTGCCATGCTGACAGGGCACTGTTCCACTAGAAGGGTGGTTTTATGAGTGTTGTGACTCTGCAAAACACTCTGTAAGGGTAGGAGCACTAGTGTTTGTGACATACACACAGTTTGTAAGAAGCAGGAGCACAGTATGAGCATCCTGCCTGTCTGGCAGGATGGTACATCATGGGGCACAAAGGTCCTGGGAGCCCTCAGCAGTAGAGGGAGCCAGCGCAGCCTGGGCAGCGCTGCAGGGCCAGTGACGGCAGGAGAAGTGGGGGGTTGATGTGGGGCTGTTGGGTGCCCTGAGGTGGAAAGGTGAGTGTGAGCCCTGAGGGGACAATCCCCTTGGTGGCCTGGGCTTTCCTCTTGAGCCCTGCTGAGTGGCCAAGGCTGCCTGCTGCGGTTTGTGATGCTAATGTAGCATTCTTCCTCCTGACTGTTACCTGTTCTGAAATTGCAACAGGTCCTCACGCCAGAAGAGCTGAAAGCTGCCCAGACGTCAGTTGCTTTTGGCTGCATTAAATACGCAGATCTCTCCCACAACAGACTAAACGATTACGTGTTCTCCTTTGACAAGATGCTGGACGACCGAGGAAACACAGCTGCGTATTTGCTGTATGCCTTCACACGGATCAGGTAGGGTGCTCCCAGGGCACATTCTCGCGGTGTGTTGCAGGGCTGAGCGCTCTCTTCTGGCCCGGTAGCCCAGGACTGGGCAAGCGAGGAGATGAGTGGGTGGCCTGTGCTAGCCCAGAGGGAGGCCAGCCCCACGGGACCCTCACAAACACCCTGTGTTTTGAATCACTGCAGAGCCATCGCTCGCCTGGCCAGTATCGACGAGCAGATGCTGCGGAAGGCAGCCAGGGAAGAGGTGCTCATCCTGGACCATGAGAAGGAGTGGAAACTGGGCAAATGCATCCTGAGGTTTCCGGAGATCCTGCAGAAGATCCTGGAGGACTTGTTGTTGCACACGCTCTGCGACTACCTTTATGAGCTGGCCACCACCTTCACCGAGTTCTACGACAACTGCTACTGCGTTGAGAAGGACAGGCAGAGTGGTGAGTGTTGGCCAATGTCACGTACCACGCGATGGGCAATCTGCCGCCTCTTTCCCTGCGCTGGAAAGGCCGTTGTCGCACTACTTGCTGCTGCAGAGCAAGTGTCCATGTGGGAGGACTGAAGGTGGCTGCCACAGCCTGTGTTGTCATCTGCCCATGAGCAGGAAGGTTGAGCAGAGGGTTGTGAGCAACCAGGCAGCTGGAAACGCAAGGGCTGGTCAGTCTGCTGGCCTTGGGGGAGCAGGAGGGGGCCCAGTGGGCCATGGGGAGGCTGTGGGCCGATGGGGTTCCCCGGGGAAGGTGCTGTTAGTTCTGAGCAGCTGCTCCAGCTCTTGTGTTGGTGTTTTCCAGGCCAGATCGTGAAGGTGAACATGTGGAGGCTGCTGCTGTGTGAAGCCACTGCCACCGTCATGGCCAAAGGATTTGACATCCTGGGGATTAAGCCTGTGCAGAGGATGTAGCCGCGTCCTGTGGGATGACAATAAAGGGAATGAACAACAAGAGGTGTCTGTGTGTGTTGGGGTGGAGTTCAGAGAAACACAGAGCAGGGGAGGGAAGGGAGGTGCTGGTACTGCCACCAGTCTGGGCTGTGGAGATCCTCCTGCAATTCTGAACTTAAATACACATTAAGTGGGATATAAACGCTCTGATGATACTTGCACTTACCTTTCTGAGGATTTCAGGGTTTTCTCCTGCTTTAATTTGATCCCATGGATGTAGGATACTCCTGACCCATCTGAAGCTTTGGTGGTAGAAGTTTGCTATAAAAAAAGAAGACACAAGTTACACAGCATGCTTCTAACCTAGAGTACGAGCACCTCTTTTGAAGGCAGTGGCCTGCCAGAGAAAAAGTTCTGCTAATGAAAAAGGGCTATGACTTAGAATACTCTGTATTTTGGATCTTAATGCTGTTGAGCCACGTTTTAGGTTCCTTTCTCTGCTGTGAATACGCTTAGGGGAAAGGCTGTTCTATCAGTAGGCTCGAAAATAAGCCCTGCTCCTTTTGGAGTACACGGCCAGCCAAAGCCATTCTAACAACCTAACAAGGCTTTAGTAGTCCTCACTACCACAGAACAAATGATAGCACAGCTGAAACAGGTCTAATTACCTACACTGATTACCTAATTACAGGAGGAGGGTTTGAAACCACTCTTTTCCTTCACATTGATCTCATGGATTTAGGATGCTACTGATCCATCTGAAGCTTTGGTGGTAGAAGTTTGCTCTGAAAAAAAAATACACAAGTTACAGTTAAGGTAAGCTGGGCAGCACGCTTTCCTTGCTGCTGATTCCAGGGATTGTCATAGAAACCTAGAGTACTTCTTTTGAAGACAGTGGCCTGTCAGAGAACAAGTTCTGGTAATAAGAAAGCACTATACCTTAGAATACTCTCTATTTTGGTTCTTAAAAGCTGTTGAGAAGTCACATTTTGGGTTCCTTTCTTTGCTGGAAAGATGCTTAGGGGGAAATGGCTGCTCTATCAGTAAGCTCTAAAATAAGCTTTTCATGAAATATTCACCATGGCTTAAATTGCATTTCTTTCTTCCTTACAGTGTAGTATAATATCTGAAAGGCCTGGTTATTTGTAGGTGATGTTACTGTGCAGCCAGCTCACCTTTCTTGCTTTTAGAAATGAGCAGCAGGTTGTATTTCCACTCTAAAAGTTTTAACCAGACTTGCCAACAACCAAATGAAACAAAAGCTCTTTTGGTAATGCTTTTATAGCCATGGATATCTTCCAGCTATATTTAAAACCTGTTAATAACAATCTTCATGACATACTTCAAACCTTTATACAGATCAGTAGCATTTTGTTAAACAGCCCCATGAAATGATAGGAAGTCCAACTAAAAATGTCACTAAAACTACAGAAACCAACCCAAAGCAGCTGAAAAAAGAGCTTTCCCAGAAAAATATGTCTACTCCCACCTGAGTGGGATAATGGAAAACCTAATTTCAGAAAACCATCTATGTATGCAATTATAAAACTGTTCCACAAACAACAGCAAATTCCCTAATATTATAAGGCAATAAATGAAAGACCATATTAGTTACCAGCTGCATTTTCCCGTGTAAACGGTAGAATACAGAAAAGGACCAAACCTCCTTGCCAGAAAAGGAACTTTCTAGTCCCTTAGGAGCTATAAATTGCATCCCTTGGATGGGCCAAGCGGTGTGGCCTGGCATGGACAGACGGAGTTCACCTGCTGGATATCTCATTGTGAGAACAAGCTTCCCTGCCTGCAGGTAGCAGTGAGGCCGAATGTGTCCGCACCACCCCGCACTCCGACGTGGGGAAAGTCCCGAGAGCAGTGGGTTTGGCTTTGCACCGACAACGTGATTTCGCTCGTGTGCTGTGAATCGCTGTGGCGAACCAACCATTTCACATCAATTCCTTTGCTTCTCACTCGAAAATATGCAGGAAAACAGAACAGAAAACAGATCGTTTTTGCTGTTTATCTCCTAAAGCAGCTCTGGGAAAGTCAGAGGGAGTCCCTGCACTCTGTAATATCCAGTTCTAAAGAGCAAACTGTCACACCACCATGTGCTTGCAGGGAACTGGTTATTGTTTTTCAGCCTGCAGACATGTCACATTACAGAAAAGACAGATTTGATGCTGAAGAAGATGTTCAGACACATGCTTACTTACGTTTAAATTCTTAAATAACCAACTTCAGTGGTACTTAAGTATGTGCTTGAGTGTTTTCCTTCGGTCACAGCATTGGCAACAGCGTTAATCTCTGACAAAAACTAAGGCATGAAAAGATGAATGACAACTATGGAGGTATTAAAGACGACTCATAATGTTTACCTGAAGAGTGACTCAATCGCATCTCCATCTAAAAACTCATGACCTTTCCTCACAATTTTTAAATCAATAGAAAACAGCAGAGAAGTTGAATCTGAATTCCAAGTTACAATCGCAAGGACTTCCAGTTTTGCAACATATTCATCCTAGGTTAAACGAATCTAAATCTGTTTCTATAACTCTATGTTCACACAAATGTCCTTCAAGTGAGGACCAGTTCCTCAGAGCAAGCGGGACAATAGTTGTCTTAGCCTTGCAGGTGAGGGAACCGGTGAGAGCCATCAGTATTTTCTTGGTTTACTTGTAAAGCTTAATTTTCCTGGTCAGGACACTGCATAAACAGCAAGGTAATACAGAGGATTCATTATCCGGAGGCAAGACAATGTGCCTTTCCAATAACCTATAAGGTTAACAGCTTATGTAATAAAACCTGCTGTAGGAAGCATTTTCTGGAGACATCATGTTTCACAATATTCAGCTTTCAAATTCGGCTCTATTGCTCAACCTTCGATTTTTAATTTTGCAATGAACAGGGGAGGTCGGAATGAGAGCAGGCACAATTTACTGCTGGTTCTTTTCACCGCGGTCCTTTGACAAAATCCCTCTTAAAAACAGAATAGCTTTCATTACATTCAATGTTTGTAACAATAAACATTTTAAAGAAGAACAGTTTTAAGGTATAAGCACAGATGTCTGAAAATTATGAGTTCTCAATAAATCCAAATCTCCCCCACAAGTAATAAGCACTCTTTGTAGCTTTAAAAACATGAAAAAAAATGCTGAAATTGTGTTGTTAGCCTGGCTGCTGCTTCTGAGTGTCTGTTTTAAAAACTCGTGAGTGCAAGATGATTTTCCCAACATTCTTTCTCAAAACACCAATGAAACTATCTTGCTCAAAACCCCAGCACTCCAGGGAAAAGAGCCTGAGAAAATTATAAGCAACCAAAAATCACAAAAGCAGAAATTTGACTAAGTAACAGTGTAACAATAACCAGGAAAATTTGGTTGTTTACAATATTATACTGAGTCCACGCCAAGCTAATTAAATGTCCATTCGACGAGAACACACACCACGTTGCTATATTCCTACAGGTTTGCATGGAGATATTAGAGAATTTGGAAGTGTTTCCATCAAACGTGTATACAAATATTTAGTTAGTATATTACTAAAAATAAATCAATTATTGTACGTACGTACCCTCAAGCAGTCATTCCAACATAGGACAAACAGCAAAGGTGAGGGTCCAGATACGAGCACGTACTTGAGCTGTCCTACACCGGTGCACATCAGCTGAAGCATCTGTTCTATATCAGAATGAGGCATGAAGGAAGGGTGTATGACACACGTCTATGCCCTCGCACAGCAAAGCCCATTCATGCCTTCCAGTTCCAAGAGCTGGTGATAAGACACAAACAAATCCTATAAATAAACTTAAAATGCTATCACCACATCAGTAACACTGGCCCCAGCCTAAGCGTTCCCAGAACGAGAGTCCTCAGGAGTACCTGTTGCTAGGGCCGATCAATATTTATTTCCTTGCCAGCTACCAACACAACTTGGCAGCCACCAGCACAGCAGATGTCACGAATTAGCTGCTCGTTTTGTGACAACTCATAAAGCCCTATGGCCAATAGTGCAACATTCCCGCAGGAACGGAATAGACAACTTTGCAGAATCACAGAACACTCACCAGATGGCTCAAAAAACCCCACAACCATGTATAGCACAGGTACATGCCAGCAAAACTCTGCAAATACTAGAAACTACTGGGTCTACCGACGAGGCGAGGATTCCCGCACTGCACTTCTTGTATGTCTGCTTGTACATTACGACTGATACCAGCCAAAAGGCAAAGACTTATTTGAAATACATGTTTTAAAAGTACCTTAAAATGAAGCATGCTCAGTAGAGAGAAATGTTTTTAGAACACCTCAAAATGTAGCATGCTAGGCTAGAGGAACAGACCTGTTTCTTAGAACTATTTTCTTTACACGTACACTTAAAGATTAGGATTCCAAGGCACTTCACGAATGTACCTATTCGAATTCACTACTTGCTTTGCTCTGACTTCTCGGTTGTAAGTCATCAGTGCAACAGACTGAAGAAACTCATCAAAAAACTTACAGAACTTCCATGATTTTATTATTCTACTTCTAAACTTCAAATTATTTCCGTTATCACTTGGTTCATTTGGACAATGCCATCTGTAACAAAGGGTTCCCTGCACAAAACTCTATGGCTTTTTCATCTCAGAATAAAGCAATACCACAGCACGATAAGGGTATTTCTGTGTAAAACACTTGCATGACTCCTTTTTTTTTTTTCAAGCTGCAGACCAGAAGCTAATTTCTTCAACAGTAGCCCATACACACTGTGCCTACATTTATTACTATACTTAGTGCTATAATTTATCATAATACAGCACATACTGAATACCAAGACATAGGACTGATAAAACACAAGCATTGTACTCACAGCGCAAAAAAAGGAAAAAAGCAATCTGTAGAAAAGAGCCAGGAGGGTGCCAGTCTGACACTGGAAGTCTTCACAAAGACAAAGCGGTTTTTCACTTAGAAAAACCCAGCAGACTCACTCAAGCAGCTCATTGCAGACCTAACTTTAAGCCCGAGTCTCCGCACAGCTTTCCTGAGCCCACCTGGGCAAGAGCCGGAGCTTCCCCAGTTCCCAACACGTTAAAAAGTACAATTCTATTTTAGAGCAAACCAAGCCATGGACAGTGATGCAAATAAGAACAGGCTAGACAATATTTGGCAGCTAGCGCTGACACTTTCAATGAATATGAGTGAAAATCCAGTAACATTCTCACACTTAGAGGTGGCCATAGGGCAAGGATGCAGGAGCTGGGGGACTTTGCTAATTGGGGTCTTTTAACGTACCTTTGCGCAGTCCCGTGTTGCAATGCCACAACATATGAAGCACTAACAGGTGCTTGGCCTGCATGTCTACGATTATTTTCCATTAGCTTTGCTGCAATTATTTCGCTGTTAAAATAACTATCAAAATTGTCCTACTGGTACTGCTATATTTCAAGGACGTCTGTGCTGCCTCCTCTCAATCCTACTGGAAATAGAAATCATAAAGGGAAAATGGATGCCTGGGAATTTTGCTGTGATGTGAGGAAATTCCCAGGCCAGCCTGATTACCATGATAACAATCAATATGAGAGGTGGAACTAAAAAAGAAATAAGAAATAACTGCTCAAAAGGAAGAAACTGCTCTCCACAGGGCTGCACTCAGTCCGGATGTGCCAGACTGCTTTGCTTTTACGGCACGTGCAGCCTGAAGGACAAGAGAAAACTTGTTAGATAGTAATGGCAGAATACACGTGAAGCACCCGAGCAGTGCTCTCCGTCCACCACAGAGAGCTCTTGAGATCTGGGAATAAAAGGCACAGAGATGTTAAAGAAGATCAATAATCATGAGTAGCATTAATGGCTAACACTAACATAACACCCTTGGGCAGCAACTGTTATAAACGCGCAATGGACACAAATCCTGCCCTAAGGGAGGTGCTGAAATAACAACCACCGTTCTGGCAACTTGCAGAACGCTTTAAGTCTTGCAGTTAAAAGCGGCCAAAGCTCGGTTTCCTATGTAGGATTCCTTCACAAGAAGCAGATCCAACCTTCTTGACGACTCTTTGGGGCTATTGTGAGGACTCACACTGGTTTTTGGCAAGACAAATAGCACAGAGGAGCCATTTGTGCGGGAGCCCCGTTCCTAGGTCCCGCTCCAGCCTGGCTTCCCGGGCTGTCTGCTCCTCCGCCGGTGGCTCCCGCCTTCCGCAGCAGCCTCACCCACACTTAGCGTTTGCTTCGCAGCCATATTGCCATACAAAAGCACCTTCCAGCTTTACCAACCAGCTTTCAGAACTGCTCAGTGCCCAGGCACTCCTGGAGCCTCTGCTCCCCATGGCGGGGGCACAGACAGAACAGAAAAGAGGGCAGGACTCACTCTGACCTTATTTGACTGCACATTACAGCAGTCTGAAAGGAAACAGAACAAAAAAAATCAATTATTTTTTTTTCCCCCCCAATCTCCATCATTATACGGGAAGATTTTTCCCCCCCTGTGGCCACAATTCTCCTACAACAGCCACAGATGAGCAGATGCCCTCGGAAGCTGCTCCTCTTGCTTAAAGAGAGAGTCTGAACGTGTTGTCCGCTCAATGTTTAAGGCTCAAATGCGATGCTTTCCAAGCATGGTGTTCACACTGACCAGGGTAAGCAGTCAGGGAGCTGTAAAAACTGTCAAACTCCAAAAGCTGTGATGGATCATAAAGAAGTGAAAATGTTCATTCTGTTGTCCCTTGTGCGATGCAAAATAGCAAGGCCTATTTGTACTTTATTAACCCACTTGAGAAAGAGGGGGAAATAAAAAGTACTATTGCTTGGAATTTTGCCAGGGTAATTTAGGCTTCATGCAGATAGCGGATATAAACGTCTGGAAAATGAAAAGGCCAAGATATTTGTCCTTTCGTTCCTACTTTACTATCGTGCTGGTATTTTGGAACTGCAGACAACTCCTCAGCTGTCACAGCTGGGAACTGCAATGTATCCCAATACTTCGTGGCAACCTTAATTGCATCTTTATCCAGCTCCTTGGCATTCACTTCCCCAGCTGACTACCAGGACTCCCAAGCTGCAATTAGGATCTTTACTCGGGTCCTTGTCATTAGCCTCCCGTGTCGGTTACTGTGACCTAGACAAGTTTGAAGGCATTTTCCTTGCAGACCACATTAACTACCTTGTCAGCGCTGGCTGATCTTTTAATTGCTTCTGCATAAGTTAAAGAAGGTCATGTTTGCTCTACAAGAATTTCAAAGGGCTCCGGGGAATTAGGTATCTAACTCCTGTCGACTTTAGGAGGAATGAGAGTGTAACTCTCTAATTTCCAAATCCACACTTGAAAATTCTTACCCAAGTAAACGCGGTGAGAGACAGAGGAGTCTAATCCCAGATACATCGCTTCTCCGGGCTTCGGTCCTGCTGGCTGTAAACCAGGAACAGACACAACGTTCCTCTGATGCAGCAGCTCCTTATGGCCGTTCTCTTACGAGCTCCTTGTACATGACTGAGAAATATTTGCTGTAAGATTCCTAGGAGGAACTGTAACAGGAAGGGTAATTTCTAGCTTCCAATAGAGCCAATATCAATAATGATATAGCACAGAAGTAACAAAACACAAAACAAGCGTATTTGCCACGCTCCTTCATCAGGCAGCGCTGTTTTCCTTAATTCTACAAAATGCCAATAATATCACTGCATGTGATGCAGGTTCAACCTACATGTTAGGAACTATTTAACCCAACAGAGGCCGGCCAGTAAGTGATTTTACATTAAATAAAGCTAGTTTATCAGCCCTGCAGCAGGTATGCTGCGCTGAGCCCACTTACAGTGTTAGCATTGTGTCAATGTCACTCAGACAGATTACTCAAATTTTCACAAAATTAGCTACTGTTCCAATATTTTTTCCTTCTTAGCACACAAAAAATTAAGGCCGATGTTGCAGCCCACAAAGGAGATGCTGTGCCTCGCAGCAGGCTCCTTCTTTTTGACTTTAGACAGGCCAGAACAGGAGCTGGAATCCCTGATTAAAACCGATATCTGATCCCAGCTACCGAGCGCAACCCAGCCGCACGAGGTGGTTATGGTGCTGCAACGAGCTCCCTTGCCACAGTAGTTCTCATGGAACAGACAGAACCTAGAACCTGTGCTTTTAGTTTGCCTAGATAGGCTTAGTCGAGGCAAAAAAAAGTTTGTAGTGTGAAAAATGCATGTGAAATTGAGCAATGATTCTGTGTCCTAAAAATGCTAGTATGCTTTGTGGCCTGTGCAAGGAATAGATTCTTTGCAATAGATACTTTGCAAGTAACTAGATTCCTCCACGTTTGCTGCTGTTCATTGCTGCTCTGATTCTGTTTTCTGCTTTTAATGATGCTGTTTTACTAATCTAAACTTGTATATACCCTTTTGAAAAAAAAAAAATTAATAGTAGATGGTCTATTTTGTCACATTAAATTTTTAAAAAATCAAAAGAAAAAAAAGAAAAACTGTTGATCTGAGTCTTAAGACAAGATGAGCAATACAAAATTGTAGATTTCTAATAAAAACACAAGATCAGCCTTTACAACCTGAACAACCATTGTGCAGGGATGCTCAACAAGGTACAAAGTGTCAGGAAGGCTGGGCACAGCAGAACATCTCAGAAGTGCTAAGACATTTAGAATTATTCCAGTGGAAATTAACTTTAAATAACTACAACAACTATGTCTGCTGGGCTGTTAGGCATTACAGTTCCAGAAGGCAGATATAAGGGTGGGATGCTGTGTTAATTCACAGAGGTTGAAAGATAATTCAAACAAATCAAATCACTCTAAATAACCAAATTGGGCTCTAAACTTCAGTATGATAACTTGTAATTTTTAGGCTTTTACAGTTTGGAACTTAAAACACAGCAGAAAAAAGGAGATTGGATGCAGTGGATGAGCAACAATGTTCTGTTTAAAACAAGAGTTCTGGGTTATGGCTTTTTTTTTTTTTTTAAATGGAGATTTAAGAAGTGAAATCATGCATTTTCCTCTTAATTCCATTTACCCCAATTTCAGTTAGGTTCTTAGACCCTAATGAAGTTGCAATTTATAGGTATGCTTCATCAGCATTAGAATTTTTTTTCCACATAACAATCAAATATGAAATTTGCACAGACATATAATTTATTGTCCATGCAATTGGTTCCTAAACTGGCAATTTGTATGGTACAATAAAAAAAGATGTTTGATATTGGCACCGGGCTATACAATACAAAATAAACTAACGTAGTGTGATATATGGTGTCTAGCTAAGAAAATGCTTTTTGCCAGACCCACCCAAAGCCCTGCACTGATTAAATTCTCAGCTACACGCTTGATTTAGGGAGACAGAATGTGTAATTCAAATCTGGGGTAACATCAGTAGACTGACTATTTGTGATAGAAATGCTCCAACAAGACCATGCAGTTTCTCTCTCCCACTCATTTTCCTTTGGGCATTTGTCACGAGATGACACTGCATAGCCTGAAAATGTTCATTTTCGTTCTCTTTTAGGTACTTAAGTTACTTCAACAACAAACTTATGGCAAGCTTCCTAGCGCTGATGAAGGCTGAAGGAAATCCTGAGGAGCGTTTACCAATCTATTTCCCAGAATGCGCCAATGAGAGAGAAGGAAAAAAGTGTGGTGATTAATTTGAGCCAAATTGATCATTACAGATTACGGACTGATTTTATCATAGAATTTATGTCATTTGCTATTTTCACAGCTCAGGTTTATCATCAACAAATAATTCTTTGAGCCTTTCCAGAAAATTCCACAATTCTTTTCCCCTTTTTTCTCCTGTGCGTTATTTTCTATGACATATGCTTAAACTTTTCGTTTGAATCACTAACGTTAAGCCTATAGTAAACTTCCAAACATGCAATTTCTGTTTGTGAGAGATAACAGCTAAATATTTCAATAAATAACGGCCATAAATTCTGTAAGTAGATGGAGCATTTTCATCTGAAAAGCAGAACACTTTGTATCTGAACGTCAGAGAAGCTGAGACTCATTTTGGCTTTTCACTTCGGCACTTTAGATGAGAAGACGACGTCAAAGAGAACAAGAATAAAGCAACCAATAAGGGGAAAAACAGAGAAGGGAAAAAAGAAAAAGAGACTACAGAGCAAGAGTAAGGCAAAGCATAAAATTGCAGTAGTAACTTGTAAATCCATTTTCCAAATGTACAAAATGTGCTATCTTGACAGGTAACTACAGAGGATCTCCTGCTGCAGCCATTATATGGATTGTAACAAGAGCCAAGAAACAGGTCAATATTCTGAATGACTTGAAAATCATTTTCCATGCAGCAATTCTAAGAAGTGGGAAAACCTTGGAAAGATGACAGTGGTGCTCTAATCCTGTATCTCATTTTTATGATAGGTCCGGAATTGCCATCAAATTGATTTAAAGGCAACACAAAACTGGATTCAAATGTTATTGTAGGCTCAGCCTCTCTAACAGACTATAATGTATCCCAGCAATGCCTGCTAGCCTACTTTAGCCTCTGCATAATTGTTTACCAAAAGAAAAGAACACACTTCACCTATGAAAGCAGATTTTACATTTTATCAATGTTTTAAAAGTCATAAAATAATTATTTTAAATAATTAATAGATAATGTGCAGCTGTCACATCTATCACAGGAATCCCATTTCCCCTTTTGTCCAGCATCACCTGTCCTGACCCAAAATTCTCTGTGAAGCAAAAGGGAGGAAAAAGCGTTAGCAGCAAGTGGATTTGTCAGAGGGAAGAGGCAGGAGCCGGGGCGATGCACTGCGGGTGTTTGTGCACCAGAGGGCACTCTGAAATCGCAGATGTCGAAGGGAAAATTCATCACATTGCTGGAGCTGGGAAAAGGGCTGGGATAGCAGGAGGAGTGGGGATTTCACCTGTGAACAACTTTATGCCACCACCTAAGGGTGACTTTAAAATATTAAAGCCTGTATTAGAAAAACAGAATATTTTGCTAACAAAACATTTTGGAAATCTTGAAATCAGCATCAGTCCCTGCATTAAGTTTGGGCTTGATTTACCTTTCATTTGCAGAGGTATAACTTAGCAGCAACTTTGCTGGAGTCAGACCCATTCAATCAACATTACATCTGGCCTCTTGGGTACCTTAAGCTGTTATGGATGATTCTTCTTTTCTTCTTTTTCTGCAAAAAACAAACATCATGGTGCCACTGAACCCCCTGGGACCTCGGGATCAAGCAAAGACTCCCCCCCAGCATGATGCTGGGGTCAAGGCCAGGACTCCCACCCCGGGACCCCACTGGCATGACCCCAGGGTCATACCTGAACCCCCCCCAGTGATTTTGGGGTCAACTCCGGGACTCTAGAGATGTAATACTTAGCTTTGTGATCTGTCTGAAGAGCCGCAAAGGTCAAAAAATCAAATTGAATGTTAGGAATCACTGGGAGAGAAACAGGAAACATCATTAGTGCATGAGTGCAGGGTACAACCACATCTTGACTACTATAGGCAGCAATAGTTCCGTTGTGTAAACAGACAGAATAAAGGGCTATTCAGTAACAAGAAGCACAGAGATCAAGAAACAACTGTCTGCTGTTTCTCCTAATATAAGAAATAGAGGGCATGAAATGAAACTTGTAGGTGGCAGATTAAATTAAAAAAAAAAAAAGAGGAGGCAGATCCTCAACCAACATGCAGCAGAACTGTGAAAGTCACTGCCATGGGATGCTGGGGACTCCAGAACGTTACATGCATTGGACATACACAAGGGAAAAAGAAAAAACAGTTGAGGGAGAGTAGGCAAAAGACACCCTTCTCTGGCTCTTGAACTGCTAGAGAAGATGTTCTGGGGAAAACATCACTTTAATCTTAACCTGCTCTCATACATTTCTTGCAGTGATGCAGAGGTGGGGGGCTCCTCAAGCCAGGCTCAATGCCAGATGGTCCTAGCAGACCTGCCGCTCAAGAGCCCTTGGACCCAGACTTGACTCCAGCCTAATGTACATGGCAGTGTTGGTTCCAAGACTCAGCTCCAGAACCAAGCTCCGTTTCGAGGCTGGTCACACACTGCAGTGGGGTTTCGGGTCTAGCAGCAGAGGTTTCAGATATTTTGGCTGGCCGTTTCCATCCATTAAATCTAGACCCCCCTGTCTCTGACAGCCCCACAGTGGAAGGCTGTTCAGTTATGGCAGGGGCTCCTACAGGCTTGTACTATCACCTACACTGGAAACCTTCTTCAAACGAAGCCTCTGTGTGTTGCTGCTGGTAGTAATTTGCAGCAGGTCAATATGGAAAGGTGAGAAAATATCACACTATCAGCTTGATGCTCATCTCACAGCTTCATCCTATAGCAGGGAAAACTAACCCCGAGAGCAGTTACATGCGAAGTGACCCAGGTGCCTTGGCTCCTGGATCACACAAAGGAAAACCATGGGGACCTCCCCTTTAGTTCTCTGCGTTTCCCGTATGAATGGTGCATCTCTGTGAGATCCAGGCTTTTAAAAAGCAGTTTATGGATTTGCCAGCAGTTGGGGTCCCATGGGATGTTAGTTCTCAAAGGAATGTAGAACTTCCTTTACGAGAAAGAGGATTTCCTCAGGAAGAAAGAGATGATTTTTCAATACTTCTTCAATTTAATCTACAATTTGGAAGTCAGAGTACTGACAGCAGCTTCAAAATAGGAGTTCCCATCTGTTTTGTACTGCACTTTTCAGGCTCTGCTCTCTATTCGCAAATCTCTAACAATTTGCCGCAGAGCTCTTTGCCAACATCTTTGCTTTGTTTTGTTAAGCGAAAACGTGAACTGGTCTGGCAAAACCAGATGTACTGCCCACATCTCAGCAGATTCCTTCTGCTGCCAGCTTGGGCCCATCGGTCTCATTTACCTTGGTCATGGTGCCTTTGAGCACTTAATTACAAAGCAGCACTCGCCAGTCCTGTCGCTTATCATCTGCCTTTTCTGTCACCTCAGCGAGAACCCAGAATCCCTCCAGCTTCTTTTCCAGCTAGGTTTCAAGGTGGGAAGGCCTGTCCCAGGAACACCTTTAACAGCTAGGTGTTGACACATCGATTAGCACTTGGCACTCCCAACGCCAGCGTCACTGAGGTCCTGCTGCTGTGCCGTCCTGTCTAGCAAACACGCTAGCAAACAACGCTATACGTTGGCCATAGGGGAACAAAGATGAACTGCAGAGGGTCCCAGATGCCCACTGGTTAGACCTGGTGTGCCTTAGTGTCACCTGCTGCCAGCACCCAAGGTCCCTGCAGGGTCCTCCTGGCACCATCCCGTAACACACCTGCTCCTCCCTATAGCACTGAAGGGCGCCAAGTCTCCGGTTCACAGAGGCTCCACCGGTGTTGTTTTACAAGATGTAACGTTGTTGCAGGCTTCTGTTTCCAAAACTAACAGATCTTTACAAAAAGTCACTCTGTGTCAAGAAAAAAAGGGATCAGATATAAATGTCACCAGTCAGCGTAAGAACTTCATCCCCTAGGTATGTTAAATCCACGCGAGGCAGAGCAAGGATTGTTTTGCCTCACTTATTTCTCATTAGCACATTGGAAAACACCGATCAGTTCTGCAGCCGGTCTGTGCGGCAAGGCTCGCGGCCCTCGGTGACACCGGCCCAAGAGCGGTGTCACTGCTTACACGGGCTGCTCCTCAGACTCAACTAAGGACCCGCACTCCGGGTATTTTTCTCGTCGGTGGCAACAGGAGAGCTTTTTCATCAGGGTTTTGGGCTCTGTTTCTGCCGCCAGATTGGCGGAACCCTTTGCTAACCCACACGAAGGCTGGGAGCCCCAGGGGGCTCAGGTCATGTCCAGGCGGCTACGGGATGGGGACTCGCATTTGGATTTGATGTCTCCTCATAGGAAACGTGAAGCAAGAGGGAGGAAAAAAAAGGCAAAGTGTCAGCAGCAAGTGGATTTGTCAGAGGGAAGAGGCAGGGGCCGGGGCGATGCACTGCGGGTGTCTGCGCACCAGAGGGCACTCTGAAATCGCAGATGTCGGAGGGAACATTTATCACATTGCTGGAGCTGGGAAAAGGGCTGGGATAGCAGGAGGAGTGGGATTTCACCTGTGAACAACTTTATGCCACCACTTAAGGGTGATTTTAAAATGTTAAAGCCTGTATTAGAAAAACAGAATATTTTGCTAACAAAACATTTTGGAAATCTTGAAATCAGCATCAGTCCCTGCATTAAGTTTGGGCTTGATTTACCTTTCATTTGCAGAGGTATAACTTAGCAGCAACTTCGCTGGAGTCAGACCCATTTGATTAACATTACATCTGGCCTCTTGGGTACCTTAAGCTGTTATGGATGATTCTTCTTTTCTTCTTTTTCTGCAAAAAACAAACATCATGGTGCCATTGACTTTCCCCAAAAGCTATGGAAATATGGACAGGGAGCACCAGGAGATTCCTTTGGGTTAATCCCCCTGTGCTCTCCAAGCAGCCCTGAATATATAAATGTCCATGATCGTAGGCACTGAGGCAGCCAGACCTTACCTGGTGATCCCACCGGTAGAAGGTAAAAGCAAATACGCATAGGACTAGATTAACTCACTAAAACCCCATTTCCAGCCCTGGAGACGCTCCCCTGGGGCACACGGTGTTGCCACCCTCAGCTCTGCGGGCAGATTTCTCCTCTGTCATTATGAGCACGGTATTTTTCAGCAGCATTAGCATTTAAGATGATTTTCTGCTTGCATGCCAACAACCTAACCATGTAAGGGCAAACCCTGAAAGGACATTTTTTAGGTAACAAACCCCCAAAGGATGAAATCTGCAGGAAAATGCAGGACTGCCTGAGGGGTTTGGGTGAGCCCTGGAACAGGTCGAATCCTGCAGGTTTGCTGGAGAAGGGAATCCTGGCGATGGGGGATCTCTGTGAGTCAGTCCAAGGATCCCAGCTCAATAACGGAGAGACAGATAATAGCATTTGAACACTATCTTCTCCAATTCAATTGTATTGATTTATTGCCTGTCCAATGAAGCCATCAAGTGTACAAAATGGTTAATCTTTTTTTTCTTTTTTTCCTGCTGTCTTCTCAGAGGAGTGAAGTTGTAAACACAGACCCGTGCAAGGGGTGAGGGGAGGGAAATATTTGACTTTTCTTCAAGGCAGATGCTGCAGTGTGTCTGTGCAAAGCAAATCCCATTTTAGCACAGGGCAAAGGAAGGACACAAGCCCTTCGCATCAGCATCACCAGCCTGGGCAGAACCTGCCCCAAACCTGGCTGGAGGCTGCTGGGCTTCCTCCATCCCATGGGCCCTGCAAGGTCTGTCCCACCTGCACCACTTACCTAATTCAAATCCTTACCCGTCCAAGTGAAGAAAACAATATTCGAGCCCTAACCCACGCAGGAGATCGCTGTTGTTTGAAACACGCTGCTTCAGAACGCAGGATGGCACGTTCAGCTGGGGCGAGCAGGTCCCTGGCTCCGGACGGCTGGGACAGAGGAAAAATGTTTATTTTTTTAAAAAGTATTTTCTTTCAGAATGTACATTTGCAATTAAAGGCTAAGTATGCTGTATATTTTATTAATGATGTGGGATAGTGAGGCATTTTAAAGCTCTCTTTTGTTTTGATGCTTTTTTTGTTGTTGTTGGAAGAGAGGAAGGAATTGAAATGGAAAGCTTAACACTTATATTTTCAAAAATTTGGCTTATATTTTAGGTTCTGGTAACATGCAATTACAGGCACTTAGAAAGAATTCCCTTTTTTGTACTATGCCCTAGAGCATAAAATTAAGAGGCCAATTCAGGCTTTGTACTGCTTTCAGAGGCAGTTTGCTTCAGCATAGATCAACATGGAGACTGACTGTCGCCTTTCTATTGAATTAGGTCTATATTTTTGACAAGTATGGCAGCAGTATCATCACTTTAATCACCAACAATCCATTGTGTCTCTTTATGCTAATAAATAAAACATTCTGTGTTAAATATTTCCCAGTAAGCACTCAAAGACCTGCAATCACCACTCCTTCTATATGTTCCCAAGTAAAATAATAGAATGGTAATAAAATCAAATGATGTCTAGGAGTTTTATAGACAACTAATAGCAGTTATTGCAAAGTGCACATCAGATACCAATTGAAGGTTACATTTCTCTTTAATATAATATAGCATGCATATTTCACTAACTGTCTCTGTATATCAAATGAATTGAACAATATGATGATATAGGTCAAAAACGGACATCTTTAGGAGAAGCCTTTAGGCAGAAGAGTTTACTGGAGCTGTGTGTTAAGAGCAAAATCCTCTGGAGCGCTGGATGCAAAACATGGGAAAATTTTCCCACGTTACAGAAAAATTGCCAGAGAAACCTCCTGCCCTCCCTGGCCAGCCTGTGCCCGCTGAGGGCAGGGCCGGCCCTCCCCATGCGCTGGGGCTCTGCCCGAGGGGTTGATCATAGAATCATTTTGGTTGGAAGAGCTACTCAAGATCATCGAGTGCAACCATAACTCGCCCCTGGCACTGCCCCATGTCCCTGAGAACCTCATCTCCGTTTGTTCAACCCCTCCGGGGATGACGACTCCACCACTGCCCTGGGCAGCCTGTTCCAATGCCCCACAGCCCTTTCTGGGAAGAAATTGCTCCCAAGATCCAACCTCAACATCCCCTCGCGCAACTTGGGCCCGTTTCTCCTCATCCTATGCTGGCAAGAGTCTGGCAAACCATAGAAATGGCCATGAGGGACCCTGCAGCCCATCACCCCAGCCTCGGTTCTGGAGCGACACCCCGGTCTCAGACCAACTCATGACACACAATCGCAAAGCAGAGACTTAAGTCTCGGGAGAAACACCACCAGAGATGGGATCCCACAGCGATCAGGGACATGGGGTGCAACCCACGAGGTCCAGGCTCTGCACCACCCTACAGACCTCCTGCTCCCACCACCCAGGGTACCCTGGGCTCCCCAGTCCTCCCCACTTTGCTGCTTGGCTGCCCCAGGGCTGTGCCAGCCCTGCAGCCCCATTGCCACTGGAGCAGCTCCCCACCAGTACCAGGACCGTGGCAGCCCCAGCATGTCCCTGAAACACGCCTTGTCCCCATCTCCCCCATTTCCCTGGTTTCATTCCCACACTTCACTCCAGAGGCGGGGAGCCTTGGAGTCACCCTGAACAAACCCTCCCTGAACTTCACATCAGCTTGTCAAGAGAGTTTTCCCATCCTCGTTACTAATATACCTAATATATTCAGGGGGCCCCGCCTCAGTCAACATGAATTGTAAACCATTTCTCTAATCCCCTTAACAATACCCTTCCCCAAACCTTTTTTCTATCTTAATTAGATATTCTATCCCTTTGGTTTAAAATAGTATTTAATTTCACTTAATGATTTCAACAAAAAATATTAGGATTCCCCAAACAGACATGTTCCCTCTGAATTCTCTCATTCTTTTTTTCAAGGGCTTCAGTTTCATCTTTTTGTTGCTTTGTCAAAACACAGTTAATTGACTGTCCTAAAAGTACAATTTTAGTAATTTCTCTCAATGAAGCATCACCGCCTCCTCTATTAACACTGCCTAATTGGACTTTGAATCCCCAGCCAGTGACTTCACCCATGCTACAGGCCCGTATCACTGCAACAGTAAATATCAGCATCCCAGTTAAATGTAGGTTGGCTCACATTCCCCCAAAATTGGCTTTTTGCTCCTCGGAGTACAATCTGATGTAATATTACATTAACCATATTTTTTTTTTCTAGGGGAATTGGAGGAACGGAGGAGAAGCTGAAGCGCAGATCTGCATTTCATCTCCTTGGTAAAAGCGCGTTTGCTCCCCGGCGCTGGCGAGGAGGGAGCTCTGTGGATCTGCAGAACCCGGCGGGAGCCTTTCCAGCCTCCCAGCCCTCGTTTCCAAGTTTGCTTCCAGCAGCTCCAACTCCAGAGGGCACGTCAGGTAAGGAGATGTCGCGCCAATCCCCCACCGCTCCAGAGGGGTACCCGGCACCCCCTCCCCAGCACATCACCCAGCGGTGGATCCCAGGACAGCTCTGCTGTGGGGAGCTGAAACCATTTCCAATTCTTTCCCCTCCTTCTCCAAAATACACGCTACACAGCACATGGCTTTCAACCATTGAAGACCTTGGCACATACTGGAGGGCTGGGAAGGTTGACTGGCCATCCCACACCGCATGCGGCAGCAAAACACCCCCAGTATTATCTGCAGTGGCTCTAATTATCTTAGAGCATCTGCTATTAACATGCAAGCATCAGGCCAAGCTACAAGGAGAGAACAGGAACAGAACTCCTCGTTGATGACACTAATAGGCACCAAAGGCACATAACTCTGCATAATTGCTAATTGTTATTACTCTTGCAGTTGATGCCAGAATTGCCCAGAGATGCCTCTTGCTGCTCACGTCCCTGCGGGATTTGGGAAGGCGCCGAACGCCACCACGACCGGTAGAGACCCCCATGGCGAGGGAGGTTGGAGCCACCCCCACAAGCCTGCTGGCCCCTTTCAGAAAAGCAAAAATTGCCAGGGACAAAGTTAATTGCAAGCTGAAGCATGAGATCAAAACATGCCAGGATTTACAAGGGCCGGGCCGGACAAAGCGCTCCCTGCCATACCACGTGCCGGCTTTCAGCTCCGACAGCGAAACCCTCTGGGGCCTAATGAAGCCACTTGACCTCTTGCTCCCCCCATTCTCTGATCTGCAAAGGCGGGGATTAACACTTCTGACACCCTGACAGGACTCGGATGGGTTTGACAAGGCTGCCCCAGCCCTGCTCACAGCTTTGCTGGGGGCTGCAACCATGCAGCGTAAAAACACCATAAGATATCCTAATTGCTATGTAGGGTATGGAGAGCTCTTTAAGATACACAACACTCTCATTTTTTTTTTCCTTTGCTGCTGCCCTCAGCCACAATCTAGGTTTGCATTTCTGAAATGTGCTGGATTTTCTGTCACTCACTCTCAGATGACCCCACCATCCACACTGCTCCGGGTGCAAAGCCCTTACAAATCTGACCAAGAAAACCCATTTCTACTCCATACTTACACAACCCACTTACAAAATCACAGCCAGCCCAGCCCTTGCTTCTCCAGAGTGATTCACCAGACTGCTTCTCCCTCTTCCCAAAAAGCCTGGCATGGAGGTAGATGGGTTTGGGGGATGATTTTGAGCACTGGTCCGGATCTGGTCCCGAGCAGACGGGGCTGTGCAGCACAGCAGAGGGCACCCCAGCCATCCAGCCGAGCAGGGAAGACCCTGCTTAAAAGATGTTGCTCTCAGCTCTTTCCTTATTGCAGGCAAGTGCTCCAGCGATAAATGTTTTCTTGTAAACACGCCATAGATGGAGGTAGGAGCCAACAAAATGGAGATGCCAGAAGCTTTTTGTCTTTGTGATTTAGTTTCTTATTAGAACATGCTACTGGGAAAGAAAAGATATCATTGATAAGACTGACATTAGAGTCAGCCAGTAAAATTAAAACCCCAAGGACTGGCCTGGCCCTTTTCTTGTCAGGCAGGAATACAGATTCTCTGCCAAACTAATACTTTAAGATACTCCTAAATGTTAGGGACAAAACTTTCAAAAGGAAGAAGGAGAAGGGCTTTAGCTGCCTTCAGTTTTGGCAGAAGAGTTTCAGATGCTCTGAAGGGCCTGGCTTTCCAGCCAAACACTCACCCTCCTGCCCCAGAACAGGACCCAGCCCCGGGAAGGCACCAGTGGGCTCAGGGCTGGAGGTGTCTCATGTTTCTGCTTCCTTCCAAAAAACCTGGGTCAAAATGATGCTAGAGAAAGCACACCTTGAAGCACCACAGTGAGCTCATGACTGCATCCTGAGCTTGAAAGCACGTGTGCACAGGGTGTTGATAGATAAAACCAATTCGAATGCAGGTTCCCCTTGATGTCTGCAAGCTCGTGGAGCTGGAGGTATCACAAACTCTGTGCTGTGAGTTTTGTTACTGGCCAAATCTCCAGCAACTTCTCAAAGCTCGGATAAATGCTCCCATTTTGTCTCACTGGTCACATTCTCCTCTGTTACTTTTACACAGCAAAAGCCTTGCCAAGAAAGTACTTTTTGGTATGACAGGGACTTAAAGACATGTCTGATTTTGCGCTACCGTGGCCACACACCAGGCTGTGAAGGAGCAGCAGCTAGCCAGGGCTTTCCTAATAAATTCTGATTAAAAGAAAAAGTTCCTCCTCTCCCTGCCCATTTCACAGCCCCTTTAAAAACAGCCACCCCAGCCTGCTTCAACACGTGTCCCACCTGAGCCTCACAGCAATGTTACATGTCATTAACAAAACATAAACCAGAGGTCACATCTTAACGGGAAAAGTTAAATCTCTTTATGCAGTTAAATAAACGCACCTTGTCCAGTCATTAAGAAGTGATTAGTTTATCTAAGAAATAACAGCGCTAGGGCTGTCAGACTGGCACACAAACACTGAAAAGAGCAGAGATCAGATATCACATTAGGCTAATTATAAAGAAGAAAAAACAAGCAGAAGCATAAAATAGCCGTGTGGACAGTATTTTGCTGGATTTTTTTTCTTTGCACAGAAAAGGCTAAAGACATTCTGCAAAAGAGAAATTGGAGTTTAAAAAAAATTTCTCCTCTGGTCTTATTCATTTAGTACCGTATATAAAAAGGCAGCACATACACATGCAGTCTTCCAGGTTGTGTGAAGCAGTGGCCAAATCCCGACAAGGACTGAGTTTCTTAAACTCCACAGGAATCCTTAAAGCTCTGCCCAACCAACCTGTGGTGTAATCCCAGCTCTTGCGGTCTGTGCACAACAGCAGAGCCCGTCCCGCTGCCCCCCACCCGAGTTCCTCCTCCTACCCAGCCACAGAAGCTCCTGAGCATTTTTGGAGACTGGGTACACTCCATTTCTTGCCAATTCTGGCATGTTCTCCAGACTCACCTTGCCCAACCCCCGAGTCCAAAAGTGCTTAATTTTCATCACCAAGAAGCCAAGCACCTTTCCTGCTGTTTCTACCCTATTTCTACCCCTAGAAATAAGGTTTCCCTTCCCACTGCTATCCATGCACTGGATGGTTTTTACCTACGTGTCCGCTTTGTCCTGACACCTTATGCATTTCAATCCCAGGTTACGTTTGGGGTAAAAGCTTGACTTCTAAGATCAGGAGATAAAATCCAAAATACCAAGACAGAAGCTGCCCAAAAGGAAAAAGCTGCACCAGTACACACCAAAGCTCCCAGGTCCTCGCTGGAGAGAGCAGTCTGCTCCTACCAGGGGTCATGGCTGGGGCTGCTCTCCCTCCTCCTAGGTTTGTAAACCACATGAGTCTTCTCTCCCTCGAAACGCAGAGAAATTATGTTATCCTGAAGGCCCAGATTGAAGTACATCTTCTGCCTGAATTACAACAGAGATTTGACCCCGTTCTTGTAAGGATGCCCTAAACACTTGCTGCCTTACGGATCCAGTGCCTTCATCCCATGAATAAGTCCTTGCTCTGTGCCCACCAGACCTGCAAGGTCCAGCCAGCTTTGTTGGGCCACAGGCACTGAGCACCCAGCCGATCCCAAAACAGGAGCCACCCTTCCACCCACAAACGCCGTTGTGAAAGCGGCTGAACGCCTGCTGCTGCACAGCCAGAGGTCATGGAAGCACAGAACATCTCAAGCTGGAAGGGACCCATAAGGATCATTGAGTCCAACTCCCTGCTCCTCACCGGACCACCTAAAAGTAAACCACACAACTAAGAGCATCACCTGGAAGGGCGGTGATCTGTGACAAAGTTTGAAACCTGCAAAAATCTCGGTACCCAAGAGACTTTGGAGGCAGAAAGCTGAGTGCCCAGCGGCATGAGGAACCTCCAGAATTAAGTGGGGGTTGTGAGGATCTCAATTCTGAATTTAGGCTTAAAATATCAGTTAGACGGGAGCATCCAAGATACAGATGCAGCTGCCCACCTTACTCCAACACTCGGCTGCTTTTATCTCAGCACAAAGCTGTGCTCCCCCCGCTCCAGCCATGGCCAGAGACACCCCCCAGCTCTGCAGGGGATGCGCCAGTACTGAAGAGATACCCACGGATCAGGACATCACCCACAACAAAGTTCTCCAACAAAACTGAAGTACTGGCCCAATAAGCAGAGGTCAGGACTCATGTCTGAATGACTGGTACAGCCAAAAATATCCGGTCACTGTTAGGAGAGAGAGGAGGTGGTTTTCCATTTTAAACACCTGCATCCTTTTTGAAGCTTTTATTCACTAAAACCTAGTATTAATAATGATGGCAGATCCTACTTTCCCTGAAGTAAAGCCAATTTTAATGCATTTTTTTTTACATAACTATAGTATTATTGAGGAACAAGTAGTAAGTGATAGATACTTTAATGTAATATGAGTCAATATGTATTTATATGTGCTTTATGACTTAATCAATATTGCTACATTAGCAAGAATAAATATGGTGTTTCCTTTTCTGGCCTTGAAAAGAACAAATAAGGAAAGTTAAATTATGAAGTTTAGGAATGAATAAATCTCTGAATTTCCCAGACAATTCAGTAAATCTCTGACATTCATTTGTTCTCCAGAACAGAGCAAGTATCTCCCTGGGCAGGCGGCACCTGGAGACCCAGCTTGGGACTCCGGTTCAAATATTTCACAGATAGCTTCCTAAGAGGAATTTAAGAAAGAAAACAGGCCCCAGCACAAAGCATTCAGCATCCTGAATCTCAAGACAAAGGGCTTTGTACCCTGAACAAGGAAGTTTTTACCACTGAAGAACAGGAGTGCACAGCTCGCATTGCCCCCATGCTTCTGCCACCAGCACCTTCCCAAGCTCTGCAAAAGGGAAGGACAAAGTGCTCCTGATTTAATACAGCTCAACACATTCACTGCTGCAAAAGGTACAGGTTGTGACAGGCGTGGGACATCCATTTTTATCAAAGACAGAAACTTTTCCACCAGTTGTTTGTTCCGGGGTACTGGCCCCACCCAATGCAGCACAGAAGCCCTGCCCCACCAGCAAGGTGTTCATCCTACACATCCTAAATATTCATCCTACAGTGGCAGGCCTTCATCTGGAGCAAACCCCCAGGGAAATCTCATCCCCAGCTCCTCTCTGCACTTGTTGCCCACAAATCAGAGTCACTCTCCCAGCTCCTCCTGGGGTACATACCCCAATAACCAGTTCTCTTTGCAGGGTACAATGCCGTGTCACTTTGCTCCTGATGAACCAGAGCAGGGAGGCAGAGCCAGCATGTGCAATCTGAGCTTGAGCACCTCGATGGGATGCAGGACAAGATGCTTCTGATATTTGCTGTAAGTATCCCCAAATCACACCAGAAGTCCACGCCTGTCAGTCCTGCTGGCAGCCAAATTTAGGCAGCATCTGGAAAAAAAAATAAAAATAAAGGTCACAGTCCTTGTTCCTGCCCCAAAATCCTCCAAATCCAAGCAAGCAATATGTGTTTCTGCTAGGACTTCAAAGAACGATGGCACTTCCGGGTGGAGAGTTTTGGTTTTTTTTTTAACTTGTGATCTACCCTCTGGGATCTAATGAGAAGGAGCCTGGGGTGATGGTGGTCTAAAGAAAGAGCTCTGGAGAGCAGCTCACAGTTCAGCCTTGTCTAATGGCGCTGAAAGTGGCTCCAGCTCCAACTCTCAAAGTTCACGTTTCCGACACCACTTAAGGGCTTCGTCTTGATGATCCCGGTGAGACTCGGAGATAGGTAGATTTGAGAGAGTTTAAAGCAGGATCTTAATTTATTTCAGCTGACTAAAGACACTCAGAGCAGGTCTCAGCAGTGACCGGTGTCCCTCAATGTCACCCAGCACACCTCCTTCCCCTGCCACACCACGCACAAGGCTACAGACAGTCATTCTCTTAAAAACCTCGTTCCAATGTTAGAAGACCTCTATTTGAGATGGACAATCTGCGCCAACACTCACCTGACCCACAGCAACCAGCCCAGCTCCACCAGGACTCATCCATTGTCGCTTCTGGTTGGCCGCAGGCTCAGCCTTCAGCAGACACCCTGTGCCACATGAGGCCGAGCTGCAAGGTGAGCTTGAGATATTTGTGGTTTGAGGTGCTATCTGATGTGCTCCTCTAGAGGAAATAACCTCTGGAAATCCAGCTACTGCTGTTGGCCGGAGCCAAGCTGGTTGTGTCTCCATGCTCCCTCATCAGGCAACTGAGCTTCTCAAAACATGGACTTTTGTCCTAGAGCTGAGCTCAAAGGTTGTGCCAGTGATGCTGAATCTCCTGCTAGGCTCACCTTGGGCCACCTTTGTGTCCCCTGGGCAGGAGCTGATGCTCACAGCCCAATGCCACCAACGGAATTGAACGCAGCCTCTTCCACCACAACGGCCTTCTCCATTCCCTCCCAATACACCTGGACAAACCTCTTGCCATCCAGATTTACCCAGCTTTCCACGGGGTCGAAGCTTGACCTTCCAGATCACAGAACCAGCGCTCACATAAGGACAGGAGCAGAAAAAAAAAAAAAAAAATCTCCTCCATCCTCAATTTGGAGAGTTTATCAGCATTTTTTTATTTTTAACAGATCGCTGCCGCCGCATTTCCGACCTTTTCTTGTTGTGATCGTTAGAACTTTTAACTGGATCATAAATCTTTTATTAACATTTGGTATTATACTAATTAAAACTGTTCCATATATGTATTATTAATTTCTCCAGCATTTCTTGCAAGGGTGACATTTTTAGCTGGCTTAGCAGAATGCACCATAGTAAATAAGGAGAAACTCATTTCCAGGCAATTAGGCTTGCAGAAAAATAAGTTTCTTAATGGAGGGCACGATCATTACAAATTTTACCTAAATAAACAGGGTTTCTTAATGGTAACTCTTCAAGCTAAGTAAACAGATTGGTGTGGTAATGTCCTAAGCAATACTTAAATGTAACTGTTTAATAAATTGGTAAATTACTCATTTCATCTTAGAACAAAATGGTAATACTGTAGTAATAACCTAGTATATATTCTGTAAATATGAAGCATTATCACTTTAGCTCTGAAGAAATCACCACAGTGATATGTCAGCATTGATCTAAAACTGCAGCATTTTATCTCAAGTTTATTACCCATTTTTGAGAATCGCTGAGATTTTCAGAGCATAATGGCAATAAAAGAAGAATTTAAAAAGCGCTTAAATGTGCATAAGTTAATCAGAGGTATCCTCGGGGGGAAAAGGAAATTTGGTAAAACATGAATTATAAGCATCATTTAAACTTACTTTGGACACTAGAGATAATAAATGGCACCATAATTTAGAAATAGCTTTTAACATCAATGACTGTAAGTAGCACTTTACTGTTCATAAGAATTGCAAAGCAACGGTGCTGAGGCCAATTTTATTAGCCATTTTTTTCTTTATAAAAGCAATCCAACCATTTCCAAACTGAGCAGACAGGAACAAGAGTTACGTGTTAATATGCAAAACGCATTTGATTTTTTTTTTTTTTTTTTCAAATAGCCAGCAATAAATTTACCAAAAGATACAATCTGGAGACAATCGAATAAGCATTGAAGAAGAATAAAGCTTTCTCAGAGTTTACATATTTGGGAAGAGGAGGAAAAGGAAGGAGAGAATATTGTCCATACATCCCTATTTACCGGGGAATGTCGCGGCACTTCCGAAGCGAGGGGAGCAGCAGTAAATCAGAGGAGGCAGAGCCAGGGGAACAAGGCTTCTCCTTGCGAACTTTTCAGGGCTGACAAAGCCCCCGAGGATCACAGCCCCCCACACAATACCCCATTAACACGCCTCCTTCCCAGCCACCGACCAGCCTACAAAGCATCTTTCAGAGCCACCCCCAACCGGCCCTTGCACCCATAAATTTGGGGCAGGCAGGACAAGAGCCCCTTTGAGCAAGTGGCAGCACGGGCATTATTTGGGGAGGGGGGAGCTCCCGGCTGCTGTGCTGGGAGGGTGAGCCTGATCTTGGGGGAGCAGAGACCTGGCCCCCCAGGTATCTCACCGCAAGATGATCTTCAGACACCCACCCTCCCGGTGCCGTGCGCACGAGAAGAATTGCCTAACAAACTGAGCTCAAGAATTACAATTTATTTTAATTGTTTTCAGACTAAGCCTGTGACTCCCGAATAAAAGAGATTAATATTCTTGAGACTTTCCGTGTCTGAAGCATCCAAGATCTTTAACACACGAAGCAGCCCTGGCAGAATGGCTTGTTAACTTGGAAACTCAGGAGAAAGCAAATATCTATATTTTAATTATTTCACTCCTGGCCATTTCGGCATAATCAAGATCTAACTACAGTCATTATCCCGCATTGCCAAACCAACTCCTCCGTGCTTTCAGAGCAGCTGGGAATCTTAGCGCTCCAGTTTGTCCTCTAGTAGTTTCTGGGATGTGATGTGGTTTTGTGCCATCCCTAAGATAAAATAAGAATAAGGTCACTTGTAATATTTCCTGGGGAAACAAATTCAAGCTGTGCTGGTAACAGACTGTTGCTGATTTTGTGTTGATGCTGGGGAGATTCATTCAACCACTAGAAGAGTTGTCTCAGCACAGAAACTGAAGCTGTACAACAGAATGCGTAAGAACGGGGGAAGTACCATTGATTCGTGAGAGCATCCTCTGCTCCAGGACTTTGCCCTGGCCTCCAGCAAAGCACATTTCCAGCGGGAGGGATCCCTCTGGAAGTACCGAGAGGAGAGGAAACCTTCTAAGTTGAACAAAGGGAAAACCAGGAGGTGATGCAAGCCTGAATTTCCTACGTAGGACTCTGAAATGGCAGCATGGAGCAAGCAAGTGTGCCACTGGTTCCTAGGGCTAAAAGCTAAAATTGTACAAATTCAGGGAAGAAAAACACTAACAACAACAACAACAACGGAAAACAAAACAAAACAAAAATGAGGAGTCAGAGATCCATTTTTACTGTGACTGTGATTACGCACTTAAATTTCAAATTGATTTGCCAATCACGAAGAACGTTTTATTCAAAACTGGATTACTTTTTAAATTACATCTCTTACCTCAGATAAGGCTTTATTCAGAAGAAACGTAATACCTGTGTTATGAGGCACTGAATTAAGATGATCTTGTCGTGGAACAACTGCATTTTAATTTACTCCTCATAATTAAAAGCAAATCTCTGAATACCTTAGGCTGATTTTTTAAAGTATCCATTTAAATCTTCCTGTTGTTCTAAGTGGACATCTTAAAACACCAGAGGTAGGTACCAAAAAAATTCTTAACACTGAGATCCCTTGAAATCTGACAACACTTTTTAACTAGAGAACTCAAGCGCTGTGCTCCCTGAGCTGGGAAAGCTCAGCTGAAGGGGTGGGTCCTGCAGCCCTTTTTCAGACTGGTTTAAGACTGGGGGGACAGAAGGACAGACAGGCAGGCTTCTCAAAATGCTGTGCCCCCCAGAAAGGTGCTGCACCACCTTCAGCTCCCAGGAGCAGCTATTCCTGCAAAACCAGCTCTGCCATCCCCTGTCTGGCACCAAAACCAGCAACGTGGGGCCTGGCTTTTGCACAGAGACAGCGACACTTCCAGATCCTCATTTTTTTCTTCCACATTAGTGCGTATTTTAGCTTGTGGCATCAGAAGCAAGCCTGCAATTTTAATGCAACTATAGAACCGGTATTGTTGCATGCAGCTCTGTGTTCACTTGCTGCCTGTGCGAGCGGTGCTGACCGAAGCGATCATCTCCAGCACGGCACCCGCGTGGCACACAAAGCCCACGCAGCGGGTGGGTGTGCGCCGAGCCAGCCCAAAACACACAGCACCATCCCACCTCTGCACTAAACCTGCCATCCCGCTGCCTTTCCCGGCTCCCCACGTGCGGCTGCCAGGCCAGACAAGCATTTGTACACGCGATCGAGAAAACTAAACGGCATGCAGTTATGAAGATGAAAATTCAAACCAGAAACGTGCGCTGAAGCATTTGGCAACCAACAGGATTGTTAAATGGTCCCCGTGAGCCAGCTCTTCGGTAAATCAGAACAGCTCTCTGAACGCTCTGCCCCAGCGTACGAGCCGTTACCAAGGAGCTCAGACACCAGACTTGTGCAGCCGACATCAGGACGCAGCGAGTTCCTCGTGCCGCTCCGAATCAGACAGAGCTTGCTGTTTCTGGCTGGCACGTACAGAGAGAGGGGGAAAATTCCCGATCAGCTCTCCCTGAGTTACAGCAGGGCCGATCAGAAGTGACCGGCCCAGGTTTATTGGTGTTATTCTGAATTGACTTTGGGCTCTAAACCAGAGCTGACTGTTGCGTGAGTACTTACTTAGCACAGGCGGGGGAGGCTGGATCCTCGGCTGCTCTCAGCCCATTCACTTCCCGGCAAGAGCGATGCCAATTCAGATCAAACCCCATTGTACAATAATGACATTCAGGCCGCACAAGCCAAGTGCTGGGAGCAGCTGAGCTCTCGCACTGCCTGGTGCGCTCAGGAAGAGTTACAGGTGTAGGATTTGGCTTGGCTGCTTTGTTTTTTCCTCATCTATTTTCATACATGTTTGAGCCTGCCATGACACACTGATAAATTCCAGATACAAAAATTACCTTAAAATACATTAATTTTTTTTTTTTTAATGGAGGGGAGAGGGGGAAGATTGCTCTCTAACCAAGTGAAGTCTATAAAAGGTAAAAGCACAACCCTTCCACAGCTACTTTAAGAGCCCCTCTCCGATGTGACCCCTGGCAGCGGGTGCCAGCCCCTCGCCGTACCTGGGGACAGCCCGTCAGTCACCGCTCCGCTGGGGCCGGGGTGCAGCGGAGCATCGGCCGCAGCCCCGGGGGACGGCACAGGCGGGCGAGCAGGTGGCCTTGCACGCTGCCTCTCCCACCTGCTGCCCCGTGCCGAGCTGCACTGAACTTGTCAGGCCATGCTATTGTCACCGAGCACAGATGTCGGCTGGGCAGCCATCGCCCCCTTCGCCCGGGGGTGCCCCAGGCGCTCGCTGGCGGAGCTGTTTTTAGGAGCACCCTGTTGTTCAGAGGGGCGTTTGCCTGGGTTTCCTCGCACACTGTTTTTCTTCCTTCCACCTACCATATCCTGCTGTTTGTGTAACCACTGCTTTCTCAACTCTGCAAGATTTTTGAGTCATTCTTGACACATTTTAGTATATTTGCTGGCTTCTGGCTTGCTCAGTGACCTGGTAGTTCCACCACAGAGCTGTCCCAGCGCTCGCTGTCTGATGGGAGCCCAAAACACTCTGCACAGAAATCTCTCCCTTCTGCCCCTTGGTGCGGACCCACACCAAACTGTTGCTATTTCTAAGGCAATACCTGGTTGCTTGTTCACATACTGCCCCGCTGCACTGGAATTTTAAACACGAAAAGATTTATTTTCCACCTGAAAGTCCAGCAGACCCCACGGCAGAGCTGCTGCTCCGAGCAGCCCCATGTCCCTTCCCCTGCTCTCTCCCAGTCCTCTCCATCACTCCCACCTCCAGCCTTGCTCTTCATCTCCTTTCCTGGTTCCTCCCTCCTCCTCAGGTTTCCCTGCACGGATGGAGGTCTGAGATGTCTCCTCTTGCTGTCTGCCCCTGCATCTCTGCCACTTGCTGCACTCCCACCGCACCAGCTCTTGCTCCAGCCACCCTCAATCCACCAGAGCTTTCCTGTGTCACTCACCTCGCCACAACCAACACGGCCAGAGCGTGAACCACACCTCATGTGCATTTCTGCCTCTGCCCCATAGCTAATTTCAAGTTATAAGAAGAAAGAGTCTTGTTCAGAGAAGAAGACAAAAAGCAAAGCAACAACCTTCCTTGTGAAGAGGAGCCAGCGCTACAGGAAAATGTTTATTTTGCAGTTGGAAAGCTGCAGACTGGCATCGAAAGCCGACGAAGAGGCAGAAATAAATGGAGATGGACAAGTCTGGGGCAGGTGCTCTATGGTTCCTATTTGAAACAGTGATTTGTGCTGTGCACTTCAACCCAGCTTAGCTCCCTCTCATGGAAATCACACCTGAGCTGCAGGACCACAGCCTAGATCTAGACGAAGCACTGAAAGACTCCGCCGTGTGTCACATACAGAAGACAACTGCCTTTATGAATCTGTCAGAGTGAACAGGGAAAATCAGTTGTCCATGTAATTTTGAACAGCACAGGAAGATAAAAGCTTAAACTGGGAGGTTTGTGTCATGCAAGAGCTTCCTCTCCCTGGGAGCAGTGTGAGAGTCGATAATGTAGAGGAGGTCGGAAGCTCCATCTAAGGAGGTTTTTGGACAACTGTCCGCAATTTAAAAGAGAGTCCTGACACGAAGAAGGGACACAGGGTGCTTTATTTTTCCTGCCTTACTCAATATGACAGTGAAAAGCGTGCAGTGATTTTACCCCAACTCCCCATCCAGCAGAACTATATTCTCTCCCCTCTGAGCACTTGGCAGAGATCAAAACAGAGAAGGGCAACCTCAGAAAGAGCAGTGTAGGAAAGCCACAAGCGTGACAATGCAGAAAAAAACCCTAAAACCCTACAATTTCTGCCCTTGATGCTTTTAGAGGAGGATCACATTTCAGATCTCCAAAAAGGTCCTGCAAGTGTTGTTTGGGTTTTCCCTCCCCACCCCAAACACTTCACTTATTCCAGGTACTCCAGAATATTTCACCCTGGAAGGGGTGGAAAAGGCTTTTTTCTTGTGTGGCCTCTCAGTGATGATCTCTTGCTGCACAGAGATGATGCACAAGGTACGGGTGCGCTGGGCTGGTTAACTCTAAAACAGTGTTTCAAAGTCAAACCACTAACCTAGATGTGCCAAATCAGGCACAGAAAAGCCTCCTTGCCCACCAGCCCTGTGCTCGCCGTTGGCCTCCTGCTGAATAAAGGAGTCAAACTCGAGTTCAAAGCATTCCTGATGAACAGTCTGAGGACACGGGCACCTCCACAGCTCGTGACAAGCTGGAAGCGATGCCGGGTACAACAGCTGCTCTGCTGGAGCACCGGAACGGCAAAGCTCCCCAGTGCAACGCGACAGCTTCAGCGAGCGAGTCCCCAACTGTGCAAACTGCTTTCAGAATCAATTAACCATCTCAGCCTCTTCCGGGCAAGATGCAACATCCTCCCCCCCCCTTTTTTTTTTCCCCTGCAACCCTACAAATAGATGACAGAGCAACATTTGATTCCCATTTTAGCAGTAAAATGCCAAAGGGGCTCTTGGTTGCAGGCAGAGAGCAAACATGTGCACCTTTGCAGAGAGGAAAGCTGGGAGCGGGGTGCTCAGCAGCTCCCGAAGGACTGACCGGAAAGAAAGGCTGAGGGACTGCAGGAGACCAGAAAGACAGAGGCTGTGACCCAAGAGAGGTCAACACATGCCAGGAGCGGAGACAGGACACCTGCAGAAGGCACAGATGCCATAAGGAGGAGAAAGAATATTTTAAGACACCCCAGGAAAAGCGTGGCCCAGTAGTGCTCTCAGGCTCTGTTCAGGAACACAGAACAGGAAAATCTATGAAGCAGGATGCAGGATTGCAGAACCAGAATAAGAGGAATTACCAACAAGTTTCCTCTGCCATCTTCTACACATCAACCCTGCAGATGGCCACGTTCTGCCGGTGTACCCACCTGCAAACCGTGGAGGTATATAAGGCACAAAACTGGAGGTTTGGCAAAAAAGCTTGAAGGAGCACTGTTGCTTCCTCCCAGATCTGCAGCTCTGTGACAGCTGAAGCATCTCTGTCCTCTCTGCTTCACCTCTGCCCCCCAAGCCAGTGCTGGGTGCACATTTGGAGGTCCCAGAAGAGCTGGTGTGGGGGAACAGCCCCTACCCATGGGCTGCAGACAGGAGGCTTCATCCAAGCCTGCTCCGGGGAAGCCTTTTATGGGGACTAGAAACACCTTCTGCTGTGCCAAAACTCCCTGTTTTCCAAGGAAAACACATCTCTTGCCGCGGATCGTGCCACAGCAACCTGCAGTAATGGGGTGGTGGGGAAGAGGAGACGCTGCTCCCACCCTGGCAGGGCGATGGCATGGCAAGGGCTGCAGCACGCGTCCTCGGAGCTCTTGCTCCCTCCCCTCCGTCCAAGGGAAAGATTTGAAGGCTTCTTTAATTATTAACCATTTTGCTTTGTTTTCCCTCTCCATTTGAGAGCAGCAGCTCTTCAGGGGCCAGAGAGCAGCTTTAGGGAGCACCAGCCGCAGGACAGCACTGGCCGTACCCAGCCGCGGCTGCGCCTTCCCTTCCAGGCTGCTCCCATCGCCATTAACGGGAACGTGTGCCGACGAACAAGAGAAGAGAATCTAATGTCTTTATACTATACCACCAATTAAGTACTCGGGGTCGTGTCCTCAGCTGATGTAAAGTAGATGAGATCCCCTGAACTTAATGGATCTCTGCTGATTTACACCGAATGAAGAGCTGGCCCTTGCGCTCCTATTAAAACAGCTGGAGCGTTCCAGCAGGCTTCGTGCTTAACAGCTCCGTACTCTAGCCAGGCTTTCCTATCACTCCAGTCCATAAACCACAAGCTTTATTAACTAATAATTAGTTTTTCAAGTTAAGTTTCACAGTCATGTTTTAAGAACTGCTGCCCTCAGGGCAGGTGGGGAGCTGTGCAGAGAGCTGGCGTGCAGAGCAGAGACACTGCCGGGCTGCCGGGGGGCTCAGCCCCTGGACCTGCAGGGGGGCTTCTCACAAACACCCTAGCACCCATTGCCCTGGGAAAGCAAATGGGAGACAAGCACCTCAATGCTTTTTAAAAATCACGTCGAGGTACATTTCTCTTGCAAAAGGAGATGATTTTAGCTGCATGAGCAGCCTCCAGGTTACTGAGCTGCAGCAGGTGAGCCTGGACGCAAGCGTCTGTGACAAGGCACGGTGTAAACCCTGGGGATCACTCCGTTTTATGGTACTACCTGCAAACACAGAGCATTTCTGGCACAGGGCAAGCAGGGCATTCTGGAAGCACATGCGCCTTCCCTAATTTTTTTCCAGTTGCATGTAACAGGTCATTGGGCAGAAAAACAGTGTGATGGTGGGCCACATCCTTCCCTTGTGTGCTGCTCTCCCTGAATACTTAAGCATCTCAAACACCAGCCCAATAAAGAGGCTAAACTTGAGAAGCATGTGGGCTTAAATTATGAATAAAATATTATTTTTCCAATCATAGATAATTTACTCTCACATTAAAACACAACTTCCTAAACCAGTATATGTTAGCTTCAGCCAGCAGCTGACAGCTCCTTTCCTTCCTTCTGTAACTGGGTTGAATAAAGAACATTTAGTGCATTTCTGCCACCAGAAGGAATAAAAGCAGCGTGCCGTACAGAACTGTGGGGGGAATCATGACAGCCTACTAACAAAAGTGTTCTCAATGAGGAATGTAATATGGACAGCTCTTACAGAGACTGTTCTTCTGCAATAACTTAAACAGTACAGATTACTACTTGGGGAAATAAAAGACAACATAACTTTGAAACTTGAAAAGCTCTTTCTTCGTTGTAATCAATTGCAATAATCCATGTCAGTGATTTAGATGAAGATCAACTTTACCTTTCTTTGCTGATGACACAAAACTAAGAGCAATAAAAAACTTAAGTGCATTTGCGCACAACTAATGGATTGGATGTGGCATGTGCCAATGGAAGTCGGTATGTATAATGCAGCATACGCTGGATGCCAAATTAATGGGATCATTTGGGCATTCTGGAACACTTGTGGCATGGAGCTTAGGTCATTTAAGGAGCCTGGCAAGGGTTGATGACCTTCCATTTTCAAAAGACTGAAGTAACCCAGTAATACTGTAGGCAAAACATGACAATGAATTTTATCCCCTCCATCCAGCCGCTATTTAGTCCAAAACTGAAAGACAATAAAATCAAGCCCTGATGTCCCTAATAACAAAATATATAAAAATAGAGGTTCACCTGAGCAGGGAGCTGGAGGTCCAGCACACGGACCACGGGTCTGATGCTGCCAGTTGTGCATGTGCAGCCCAACCTTCCCACTGCTCTTGGGACCTGCACTGGGCTGTGGGGCTCGCACCGATTTCCCATGGTGTCTGCTTCCTACCTGGATTAGTTCCTGAAACGCACCTCACCGCCAGCATATGACGTACAGAATCACCTGATGAGCCCCAGAGATTCATTTGAGCAGCTCAGACGAGTGACAGAGCTGGAGACACAGCGATTTCCTGCCACATCCCCATTCCCTCCCTGTGCGGGACAGCGGATGCTCCCAGACACTTGCAAATGGGCCCAAACAAGGAGGACGCACTGGTATGAACATGAGTACGGGTGTTTTGAAAAATGGCCTAAAAATCTGGATTTATGAGGGTATTTAAAGCCTTCTCTGCTCATCACCCCAGCAAGTTCAAGCCACCCGTCAGTGGACCCCAGCACCTGGACATCCCACATCCCAGTAGTTCTCTGAGCTCAGACTGGCCAGCACAGACCAGAACAACCTATCGCTCCCGCAGAAGTGCCGAAACACTTGTGCTGCAGAAAGAGCATGAAACCCGTCTCAAACATCTCTGCTCCACACCCCACTGCATTTCCAGCTCTGGGCACACCCTACCAAGGAGACATGGACATTTCTGAATGCACCATGCAGAGATGCCTTTAGGCAACCAGTTCCTATTTTCCACAATGACCTGGAAAGAATAGTTTCTCTCTTACACTTAAACTAAATTAATGGGAGTAAAAGATCTAAATACCATTACTCCTCTAATCTTAACAGCATATTTTTAAGAGATTTAAATGCCTGGAAATGCAGAGACCTTCCTAAAAAGGGGGAAAAGCACATAGATGCCAAACTGTCACCAACTGTACTGTAGCCCTGCTCATCAAAGCTAACTGGGCAAACTCAGATCCTCAGAAGCAAGCGGGCACCAAATAGAAATATTTATTCCATTGCTGTGAGTCAGGAAAAAGTTAGGAGCTTAATGGACTCAGAGCAGGCAAGGGAAACACACAGCATTCAAGGGAAATGCCCCAGATAGCCTAAAGCAAATGGTGTGTATACCCCCCTCCCAAAAACACCCATCTGCACAGAAGGCAAATACTTCCATCCACCCAGTCCAGCTTGCTCAGGCAACACATGAAGAGGATTCTACCAACTGAGGAGGAGCAGCTACACGAGTAAGCGCTCACCTGGGTGAGTCATGGCCCTTGATTTATTCCTTATCAATAGTAGGGATGATCGCAGTGCAGAAATACATGCTTCAAGGAAAATTCCTAGGCGTGAGGTAAAACCTCAGTATTAATTACGTTAGCTATAAATGAGCTAAATTTTGACCTAGCTGAGCAAAATACTTTTGTAAACCAAGGTTTTGAATATTGTGTAGTTTGCATGTTTAACAGGACCAGGCTTTCATCATGGAGTGAAGAAGGAGAGCTAATAACCCATTGATTTTAAGGCCCATTTAGGAAAAGAATTGCCTATACAGATCTGATCACCATGCATTACTTTGTAACATCTAATACCCTGGGCACAAAATAATGCTGAGACATGCAAATTACAAAGCCATTTTTATCCTGAGAGAGGTTGTGCCTCTGCATGCGAGCGTGGTACGGGGGCTGCTTTGGGTTTGGGCTTAAAGCAAAGTCAGGAGGCACTCCGAGAAAATGTTCCTCCACACAGCTCCAGTTACCCCGAGCTCTGCCTTCTGCATCCACCCACTCAGCTGCTCAGCCCTTTGTGGGAATTCACTTACGCACATGATTAAGCAAAGTTCAGAAGGTGATCTGCCCAAAGTTAAGTCCCACTGATAATCCAGTAATTCTTAACTCTTGTTGCCTTTTTCCATCACTCTTCAGCAAACACACATTTTCCTGGGCTTAAAACTTCCCAACAGGAGGGAATGTGAGCACACAGTGGGTTTTCCAGAGCACACATGGACAGAGACAACATTTCACTTGCAAATTTCAGACTGCTTCAGAAAGATCACCTAAATGCAAAGAATTATCAATTTCATAGCAGCATCAAGCATCAAAATATTAAAACTCAGCTTGATAGGATGTGCATCATCCCCCGTCTTCTCAGACCACATCTCTATCACAAGACTTATGCTGCCTGCGCTCAAATGACTCCCCCAAAATTATCTGTGCTGTAATACAGTTGCAGGAGCTGCAGCCGCTCTCACACTGCCTGCATGCCACTGGTCCTCATCCTGTGCTAAGTGGAGCATTTTAAGAAAGCTCCCATGGAGGTAAAGGAAAGTTCAGTAATGAGTGGGAGGTTTGGGGATAAACCACACTCCCCCTGCAACTAGTCAGAGCCCATGCTGCAAGAAGGCTGTAGCAGAAACCAGGAAGTCACACTGCTGCCGGCACACGGCAGCCTGGCTCCACTTGTCCACCACACAGTCCAAGTGCAGTACATGGACAGGACAGACAACAGGATTGGGAAAACAGCCAGTACAACCCCAAAAATGTGCCCTCTCCCCCACTGGGCACCCACATCCCCCAGGATTACATTCCTTGGGATGGAGGGGCTCAAGCTGGTAGGGTCTAAGGTCCATGCAAACCCCCACACGTGGCTTTGTTGACAGACCTTCGGAGATGCACAGCAGGGACCATCAGACAGCCCTGTCACACCTGAATTGGGTTGGCAGGGAACATGGCTGTCATCCACAGAAGGGGAAATATTGTGTATTTATTTCCACCGTTGTTTTCCTGAGGCTCCTATAAACACTGGGTTTACGGGACAAAGTAATTGGAGGTAACCCCCACTTCTGTCCCCTTCAGCATGACCACTCACATCGGTACCCCTGTCCCACCCATGCGATTTTGTCTTGCATGACGTGGATGCACGAGGCAGCCTGTCTCCCTCGTACTGAGCACATCCCAAAACCTCGAGATCAGCTCCTCCGAAACAAAGACACCAGGCACAAGCCCACGCGTGCAGATCCCAGTACATAAGCCCCACCATTTGGTGACTGTTCAGATGGCTGAAATGGAAGCTACTGGTTTCTAAAGTCCTCTGGAAAGTTGGCGCACACCGAGGATTGATACTGCTGCCTGCAGCACATCTGCTGGGCAGCAGTGGCGAGGGGACCCCAAGTCCTGGCTGGGGGGTCACCCCCGAGCTCAGACCCACTCGGATTGCTTTTAATAGCAGGGCTGGAAACGCTCTGTGGCTTTGCACTAGATCCTCGCCTGCCACCAAGTTGATTACTGCAATATGCAGCATCAATATGCTCTGTGCAAATACACAGCTTCTAGATTACAGTGTTTTGGGAAAAACTGCAGGGAAATCAGGAATACAGAAGTTCATGGTCATGGGACACTCAAATAGTTAAAGAACAGGGCTGTCTGGAAAACAACTCGGCTTTTAGATGTCAGGGGGTACAGATAAAACATAACATCAAATACACATGTGAAAACGGGCACCCGTTTATTCCAGCCCCCTTACATTATTCAGAGCTCGACTCTTGCATATTTTAGCTAACACGCGGATTTCTCCTGGCTGTTCTGCATACGGTACTTGGGGTCTCTCTGCTCTGCATACGGTGCTAATGCAGAGAGCAACACAGCCACATCCCCTGCCGCTGTGCCCGAGGAGCAGCAGGTGACAAACTCAGCGCAGAGAACCAGGGCCGGCCCCACGGCCGGGCTGTGTCCCGGCAGCGCCAAAAGCGCATCGCTGCGCAGCGAACCGCGGTGGGGGAACGAAGGAAACAAACGGGGAAAGGTTTTGGCTGATGCACAGCAGCAGCAGGGCCCTGCGTGGGGACAGTGACAGGGCCACGCACCGCAGGAGCGCGGCGTTTCCCCTGACCCTGTACACAGGTATAAATTTCCCCGTTGTTTTATTTATTTTTGTTGTTGTTCGTTTGTTATAGCGGGTTTGTTTCGTTTTTTAATTTCCCTTCCAGACACCTCCCCTCGATCCGTGTTTTCTAGCGCATATTTGCGGCTGGTGAACGATAACAGTCGAGCAGCTGCACGGTCCCAGCACCCCCATCACGCAGGGTGTGCCAGGATTTGGCCCTGCCTTTGGACCCGCACAACCTTCCCCGACTAACCAAATCCCGGCTACCACCTCAGCCTGTGCTCCGGTACCGCTGAGACAAAGACTAACTAAGGAAATATTTTCTTAATCCCTCACCGTGCGTGACTGACCGTCCCTAAAATGTCCTTTGCCGTAACCGGGCAGACGAAACAGCGAGCCCAGGCCCGGGAACGCCTTTGAACTTCTGCAGACCCACGGTGACTGGGACTGTGGGAGAGGCAGAGCCCACCTTCCCCGGACACGGGATGCTCCGGGTCCTGACCAGGGGAAACCCGCCTGGATCTTCGCTGGTTTCTAAAAAAGTAATTTTTGCAGCTTCGCCCCTTGCTGGAGGACCCGCACCCGCAGAACTACGGGAGTTCGTTGTGAAAAATACCCCCCCACACCCAGGTTGTTAAAGCAGCTCCGGGGCTGGCGAGCGCCCGGGGAAGCGGCACCCGGCGGGGCACGGCCACGGCCACACGCCGGCCGCCTGTCCCCGCAGCAAAGGCAGCGAAAACGAAAATCGTCGTGCGGCTGCCGGGACACGTTTCGGTACCGCGGGGCTGGGGTGGAAAAATTCCCGGCGACCGGCGGGGCCTTTCACCCGCCGCGCCACCGGTCCCGGGAAGCGGCGGGCCCCGCAAATCCCGCCCGGCCGCTCGCTCGCTCCCACGTAGCGGTTGGGACCTTGTCCCAAACCTGCTGCTGTTCCTGCCGCTTCCCCCGGCAGAGCGACCGGCAGCACCGCGTACACCCGCCCCCGGGTGCGCTGCCGGGGCCCCGCTCCGAGCCCGCCCGCCGCCGGCCCCGTTCCCCAGCCCGGTTCCCGTTCCCCCCGCCGCTCCCCAGCCCGGCCGGCTCCTCACCTCCGTGTCCGCTGAACGACCGCGGCGGCTTCCCGGCTGGTGTCCGCCCCGCAGCGACCCGGCCCCGGCCGCGGGCTCGGCTCTTCCCCGGCGCGGCGGCAGGCAGGGAGCGGGGAGGCGTTTTTAAAGAAAACGTTTATTTACACGTCTCAGCAAGTACAAAGTATTATACATGGTCTGTGTCAACCCCAAATCTTCTTTTTTATGAAACATAAGGCGCTTTCTCTAAGAGTCGGTGGCGAAAGGAGAGGGCGCAGGGGCTGTTTCGGTGCGCTAAAGCTCATCGGCTAGAAAGGTGAGGACAAAACCGAGTGTGTGTTGCCTGAAAGGAGCCCTTATTACTACGGTGAATAAATTACAGCTGACATTAACTTCACCTGGGACAGCTGGAAGCTACTGTTTTTCAGCTTAATAGGGTTTCCTAAGCTAATGAGTCATCACCGGCTCCACTGAGTCCCCTCCGCTAAGTGATAGGTAGGTATTTTTTTCTAACTATC
>VWYH01006690.1:0-97991 GCA_013399365.1 Pampusana beccarii | reverse complement strand
CCCGCACCCCGCGGCCGCCCCTGGCCGGCGGCGAGGCACCGCTCGAATGGCGAGGCCGAGCGGCCGCCCCGACGGCGGTGCCCGGGGCCGGGGCGGGGGGAGCCCGGTGCTCCCCGGGGCCAGATTCCGTTTGGGCTCCATTGGCGCCCAGGCAGCGGGAGCCCGGCGCGGCCGCCGAGCGAGTTTGCAGACGCTCCCTAACGTCCAAATTGGACTAAAGGCGTTAAAAATTAAATAACGTTCAGCCGCATTTACTTAGTTTCCCTCTTATAAAGGGAAATGAAAACAGGGAATAGAATTTCCCTGTTAATAGAATGTAATGGCATTTGATCGGCACCTGGCAGGGCGATCCCGGGATGCCGGAGCGGTGACAGGAGGGACGTGATTAGTTTTTAAACCTTAGGATTCAATTACCACAACGCGCCGATTCGTTCCAACGGCAGCGAACGCGGGCCGACCTGCCGAGCCATCGGCGCTGCCGCCCGGAGCCCGCCCGGCGGCGGACGGCACCGGCCGCGGCCCCGCTCCCAGTCGGTTAATCCCTCACCGCCTCGGCCCCGCGGCGAAAGCTTCGTGGGGCCGGGGGTGCCGTTCCCGTTCCCCCGCGGCCCGCGGGCTCCGCTGGGCGATGGCCCCGACGGCCGCTGCGGAGCTACCGGCTGAAGTTTCCCGGCGCAGCGCGGGGGGCGCCGGCCCCGACGGAGGCGCGTCCCTGCCGGCGGCCGTCGGGGGGGCTTCCTCGCTTCACCGCATGGAGGCACGGTCATTAACACGGCTATTAAACACCCACCCCCGGAGGGGAACCGGCCGGTGCCACCCGCAGCCCCGGGCAGCGTAATCGGATTGTTCCCGCTCGGTGCGGCGGGTGCGAGCGGGGCCGCCATCAGCCGGGGCTCCCCCGGAGCGGAGATAATCGGATTGACACGGTCCCGGCAAGATGATGCGGGGCCGCCCGGCGCCACCGGGAGCGGACCAGCCCTCGGGGCTCCGCTCCGGCCGGCCCGGCGGGGAGGGCGGGGAGGGCGGGGAGGCAGCGGGGCGGAGAGAAAAGGAGGGAGGAAAAAAAAAAAGGCAAAAAAAAAAAAAAGGCAATCGGGGGAGGATAAATAAATAAATAAAGTGACACCCAGTCCTGAATCAGGGCAGGCTTTGTTAGAGAAAATTGCAGCTTGATCTGCATAATGGGAACTCGGGCTGCCCAAGGCTATCTTTTTATTGCATGTGTGTCTGCTGTTATCAATTTTGTGAACGATTTCACAGGGAGCCTGGCAGACTTGAGCTGGAATAATATGCAAAGATGAGCTTTGAATAATGAATGATGTGCTTTTAAACCAATTCCAAAGTGTCTGTGATAGTACAATATGAAAAGGGGTGGTAAGTAATAGTATATTTAAAAGGCGCTAGTATGTTTTTATTACTATATTTAAAAAGATATCTATATTATTTTTGTGAAATGGATAATATATCACAGAGTCTTTGATAATCAGCTAAACAATACATTTTTCTTTGGGAAAACTCTCCTGGTTTTACACAGTTAAATATAGAGTATCAGCGTACAGCTTTGTAACGCTCGGCTACCTTATTAAATATTAACTCTATTTTAATATTAGCTTTTAAATTTAATATGTTGACGTTCTGCAGTTTTACTTTAATTATGTTTTATAATTAATAACCCGGGACGTATGGTATCCTTAAATGCAGCTCTCCCGCAGCCACTCCGTCTCCCTCGCCCCTCCGCGGGCTGGGGGCACGCAGCTCCGCGCAGCTCCGCGCAGCCCCGCGGCACCGCTCCGCTCCCAAAAACCGCCTCCGCTTTGCCGAGCGCCGTTTGTCGTGGCTCCGTGCCGGGTTCCGCTCCCGCCTCCCCGGGACACACCGTCCGTTCGGAGCGGAGCAGCGTGCCCCGACGGCGCGGCCCGGTGCCCCGGGCCCCCGGCAGCGCCCGGGGCCGGGTGGTGCCTGCTGGGGTGACTGTGCTGTGGGGTTGAACGTGCCCACCCAAACGCGGCTGCTCTGCACCACCGGGGAGCCAGACCCAGCTGAGCACTGGTTCTGTTGGGGAGCAGTGGGTCCCCTGGCCAGGCAGGGGGCACCCACAGTGTGTCACCACTGCAGCTGGGTGCAAAGAGCTCCGCACCTATCTGGGCTCCAGCCAGGCCCCAGGCAGGGTATGGCACAGCCTTTGCATGGCATGGCACAGCATGGTCTTTGCATGGTGCAGCACAGCACGCCATGGCACAGCCTTTGTACTGCGTGGTGTGACACCAGCCTGCAAGTGCCCATCTGCAAGCAACTGGCTGTAGGATCACCCCTCAGGCACGGGGGGATTGAGTGGGTGCAGCGCCAGCAGGACAGTGTCCAGCTGGGTTGAGGTGCACAGCCGAAACCCCACGGCCAGGCAGCCCCACAGCAGCAGCGGGGTGGCCACCAGAGCCATGAGAGCACAGAGAGGCTGGGAAGGGAGGGCTGCTCTGGGGCGAAAGGTGAAACGTCATCATTCCCTGTAAAACTGAGCCAGCACGTTGTACAAGTATTAGCAGAGATGTACGGCTGAGCACACCGCACTGGCAGGAGGAAGCCCCGCAACCACGCTGCGACACGACTCCTTCGGCCATGGTGGGGAGCGAGTCTGGGGCGGCTCTGCCGGGCTGGGCTGGTGTAGTGGTGCGGGTCCAGAGTGCTGCACACAGCCACCTGCAAAGGCACGGGGGGACATAGTTAAGAGAGGAAAAAAGTAATTAACTCTGTGTAAGACGAGTGACCTCCTCCCTGGCACCACAGGGCAGAAGGGACCCCAGCCCACCTTGTCACTGAGAGGAAGAAAAGCAGCATCCACCTCACACATCTCCCAAAAATAGAGCTGCTCCCAGGCCTGGCTGCCATGGGGGGACATGGAGAGTGACGTGCCGCAGTCCAGCATGCTCACTGGGTTTGGTTATGGTGGGCACATGCACCCTTCAGCCTTGGGAATGTCTTTGGGCTCAAAACATGGAAGGCCCCAAAGGGAACACATCCTCGCAGGACCTGTCACATGTCTGACAGCGGCTAATGCCACCATTGAGCTTTTCAAGTGCTTCTTGTAGAATGAGATAATAAAAACATGCAATGAAACACACACTGACCCAACCCCAAGAGTCTCTGCCTTCCAAGAACAAGGCAGCTCCAGCATCCTCTTCCACTGCACCACACGTTTCCTATCTGCATTTGGAGCGGGTTTGCCTGTGGTGACCCCCATCTGTGCCACCAACATGTGCTCCTGTGCACCGCAGACACCAGCACACATGGCCAGGCCCTCGGCTGCACCACGAAGGGAAAGGAATGGAGCTTGAGCCCCCGCAGCCACGTCTGTTCGTGGAAAGCAGAGGAGTCACAGGGATGGTCCTTCTTCTGGGCATGTCCCAGAGCCAGAGAAAACAAAATCCCCGTAGGGAGGATGTTGGCAGTACCAGGAGGTTGTTTAGTGCCCAGGGGTTGTGCGGATGGGGAGGTGGCATGGGCTTGTGGGTCACAGCATGCAGAGGGACTTCAGATCCCTCCCACTGAGGGACCAGGAGGTTCCCCAAGGTCAACCACAATAGATGGGAGCAAGGACAAGTGGTCCCTGTTAGGACCAGACCCAGCACTAAGCAGCTGGAGACCAAACAGAGAAGGCCCATTCCCCCCACCCCGTCATCCTGCCATCGCCATGGGGCCAGTGATGGATGGCACAACGGGGGCCCAGAGCACCTCACACATTTAGATCTGGCTGCACCCCCAGAGGGTCCCATGCCACCCCCCAGGGATGGGCTCAGCCCCACAGACCGGGGGGGATGCGCAGCCCCAAGGGGCACACAGCATCCCCCCATGCAGCTCAGACACCCTGCAGTAAAGTAGCCTCGGTTAAATGTTTACCATCAAAATTTAGCATGGGCCAAATGATCCATTCCACCTTTTTTCCCTTTAACGTTTACCATTAATTATTTTTAAAATGAGGCATTTTTTTTCTAAGGTGAGAGGGACAGGTCTCTGGGCATCAGACCAAGAGAAACCACTGCGAGGCTTCTCCAGCCTTTTCAAACCAGTAGGCAGCGTTTTATAATAACGGGCCATTAATTGATGGCGCATTACTGCGCAGCTCCTCCCGCGCTGCCTGGCGCAGCCGCCCGAGAGCCGGGCCGCAGCGTGATGGATGCGCTGGCACGGAACCCAGGGGCAGGGAGGCCCGTTCGGATGCTCAGTGGGGCTGGAGCAGCTGCTGTGAGGCTGCACGGAGGCTGGTGGGTGGGTAATACCCGCTGTGCCCGGAGCTGGGGAACTTCCACCCCCCACACCGCAAATAGCCATGCAGCTCACGGATGCCGTGTGCACGGCGTGGCTGGAGACGTAGAGATGCGAGTGCTGTGGGCACGCTTGGCTGGTCATGGTGGTGCCTGGGAAGTGTCCCCATCGTCCCTGGGGCTGCAGCGCTCGCAGTGCCACAGACCTCATCCCAGAGAGGGCAGCAGCAGTGAACTCACCCGGGCAACGCTGTGGAAATCCAGGGTCTGCAGCAAGGCCGGGCAGGTGAGGGGCTGGATCACACCCACAACCGCTGAGCACGGGTTTCTCCCGGTGCTGCTCACCTGCTGTGCTGGAGCGTTGGTCCAGCTGGGCGCCAGCCCTCGTGCCACCTTGAGTTGCTCCACGGAGCGTTCGCCAGCCCGCTGCACCAGCTCAGCTGCTGCTCTGCGTCTCCAGCTCCGCTCACTGCCCCTTCCCCAAGCTCGGGCTGTGCGTGCCCTGGGCTGCCCACCCAGCACGCTGTCCTGCACGTCTGGGGCTCCAGACGCTCCGATTCCTCCAAAAGCTTTGGGGTTTGGGACCCATGATGGTTGCAATGACCCTCACCAGAGGTGCTGTGTGCCAGCTGGAAGCAGGGCTTGGAGGAAAAGGGGTTTACTCCGTGTCTGACCCACGACCTGGGTCTCCAGCAGCATATTCGCGCTGCCTCGCTGGCCATTGCACTGCCACGAGTAAATCATCTTTCTTTAAAGGGTGCTAAAGGCGGTGTCAGCTCTCACATATCAAACTCCTCTGTTGTCCTCACACCCTCCTTTAACACACAGGAATTCCCAGGCTGGGAACTGGTCTCTGTCCCCATCAGCTGGGAAGTCTCATGAGCCCAAGCCTGTTATGACCCGTGGCCACTGCCAGAGCCCAGCGCAGGGCTGCAGGAGGCACCGCAGCATGGGGACGTACCAGTCCCTAAGAGCATCACCCATTGCTTCAGGTTTTGTCTCTTCCCGTGGGGTGACAGGGAACAGTGATATCTTGCTGCGTGAGAGAACAGCAGCAGATGCTGAGATGTTTTTGCTGCAGCCCCTGGCTTTGGCAGCGGATCTCGGGCTGGGCAAGGCCAGCCCTGTTCTCCGCAGCCTTTGCTAGACGGATATTGCTGCATAAACCCAACACAGTTTTAAGTGTTGAGCACATCACTGATTACTTACATTTCATGTGGATGTCAGCACCACAGAGGGCACTAAGAAGCTGTTCCTCAGCTGTAGCCCTGGAAGCAGCATCCTTGCAGGGCTGGTGGGGCGACGCCGGTGCTCTGGCTGGAGAGGGACACGGGTGTTGTGCGTCCTGGCACGGAGCAGGTGATGGTTGAAAGCGGTTTATGCTCAGCAAGCTGCCACCTGGGCTCTCCGCCTGCACCCGCTGCCAGCAGCAGTGCCCACCGGGGGACACACCGGGCAGGCAGGGCTGGGGGGCGCACCCCACGGGTGGGGGTCAGCGCGGCCAGCGGGCCCGACACAAAGCACCGGCCTCACCGCCACCTCCCAGGGATGGAAAGGGACCCCGTCACGAGCCGGTCGGGGTGCCGCCCCCACGGCCGTCCTGTCGCTGGCAGGCAGCTCGCTCCCTGGCAGCAGTGCCGGCTTGGGCACTCAGCTCCCAGCGCTCAGCGGAGTGCAGCAGCAGTTTTGTCACCCACAAGGGTTAAATCAGCTGCTCTTTTTCTGAGACAAGAGCCCTGGTGCTGCGGAGTCTAAAGGTCAGTCCCCTCTGCCCCTTCCCTTGGGCTGGGGAGGCTGCACCCCCACTGCAGCTGGGACAACTTCACCCCACCGCAGGCGGGAGGGGGAGCCGAGCCCACCCCCATCGGCCCTTTCCCCATCAGCCAGGCTGTGTTATTCCCCATCCCCTTCCACCGAGGAGCTGGAGGTGCCAGCCCTGTGAGCGGGGCCTGAGCACGGGCACCAAAAAACCTCCTTGTTCCCCGTGTCCCGGTGAAGTGGATGGAAACAGTTAAATGCCACTCGTGGATCCAATAGTTAAAGGTGGCTCGAAGCCTCTGACAGATGAAGGTGCCTTAGTTTCAGCTCACGTTCCAAAGCACACCTTTATGAGGTTGGTAACCTCAATTGTTTTATTAAAAGAGCTGAAACTTTCGCTTTCGTTCAGAATCTGTGCACTGGTCCATGAGACTGGATGAGATGGGGAGGGTACGAGGGAAGCATTGGGAAGAGAGCACAGAGGGGGTTCAGTTTCTTTCTGCTGTCTGATAAAAATCAGGCTGCGGTGAAGCCGACGGGGAATGTCCCGGTACTGGGGACAAACCTGGTGTCCCCGAGCAGCAGTGCCAGCCCCAGCTCGGAGGAGGCCGGGAGGTACCGCAGGTCTGCGTGTAAACCAGGGAAAGCAGCCGGTGTTTCAACGTGCCTTCCTTCCCTCTTTTATTCCTATTTTATATACCAACACGCAGCTGCTGCCAGATTTTTCCACTAAATATGACTTTTGTTGGGCAAATCACATTAGGATGGATGCCGCAGGTATCCATTAAGGTTTATTTATCGTGATACTGTTTGGATCTCACGCTTATAAATAACTTATGTTATGGCTTTTGTTTGTAGAAATGTAACTTACATATTTTATTATGCTTTCTGTAAACCTCAAAAAGAATGTTGTCAAAGAAGCGCCTCTTAACGGCAGCCTAAACTACAGTACATAAAATCTACACTAACATTATTTTTTAATACAGCAAGGAAGCGTGTTATCCCTCTACGGTTTGAAAGGTTTGCTGTCATCATAAACTTGTACTACAATAAAACATTAACAAGTCTAAGGAATTATTTTGTAAGGTGTGCATATACCGGTGGCTGAGTTTCTTCAAAGCTGCGTAATGCAAGCAGGGCAGGGTGTTAAAAGTTTAATGTTTTCCCCAAAAGCTGCCTTTGCCTGCTCCACCAGGCAGAGCCGGACCTGTGCAGGGCTGCTCTGGGGACGGTTTGCTCTGCCCCATGGAGGGGCAGACACTGACCTGTAACAATGATCACTGTACAATGTCACATGCATCTGGGGCAGAATCAGACCACGTTGTTTGCATCGTCATTCAGGCTTGCATCGGTTTCTTGAGATGAAATCACTCGGGGGCCAAGTAGCATCTCCCTGCTGATGTTTCCCTTCCCACTGTTTCCACCTTTCTTTTTAAAAGGAAAAAAAAAATTCCAACCCCCTTAAGGCTATTATGTCTTCAAAAAAAGCAGTATAAGGCCTTACACGTGCTTTGTAAACACAAGATTTTGGGCTGTACCGCCTTTGACAGCGCCCTTTTAAAAAGCTGACAGTAAAGACTCTCAACAAATAATCCGGAGTCATAAAACACTCTCTGTTTGCTCTGCCATCCATTTCCTAACCCAAAAGCAAGCCTATTTACACGACCAGCTACTCTAAATAAGTTCCTGTTGTCTACTGTCAACCAAGGCTGAAATGCTGCTCGAATACACGCCCGGGGTTCGCCCAGTTTGTGAGATGCTCTGTAGAACCTCACTGGTACAGCGTAACAAGGGATGTGTGGGAAGGGAAATTTCAGAAACGTACTCGAGCACTGCGGGGAGTCAACAGCCACGTATTAAAGCTGCCCTGAAGTCCGAGTGCCGAGCTGTGAGGACGCACACGTCCTCTCCTGTTCCGTGTGCCAAAGCCCCGCGCTCAGCCGACGGCACCAGCAAACGGGCTGGTTTGCGAGCACACGCTGATGGTTCGCAACCACTATTTATTTCCACCACATGACAAAGCAAACAGTCACAGAACCCACGAGCTTTCACCCGAGTTGTTAATGCCACCGCATGGAGGTGAAGGGTTCATACAGCCAGCGAGGAGCTGGCACCCACCTGGGCACAGAGCATCGGCAAGGACACAGAGAAACCTCTGCCCAGGCCCCAAACCTCTGCCCAGGCCTCAAACCTCTGCCCAGGCCCCAAACCTCTGCCCAGGCCTCAAACCTCTGCCCAGGCCTCAAACCTCTGCCCAGGCCCCAAACCTCTGCCTAGGCCCCAAACCTCTGCCCAGGCCCCAGTCACCAGTGACCTACATGCCCCTCCAACAGTTGAATTCTGCAGCTTTAAAAATCTGACTCAGCAGCACAAATTCCAGTTTCCTATTAAGGACCAAAATAGAGAGCGAACGGCGGCACTAATTCACACACGCAGGATGCGCTGGTAACGATCACACGCTTTCCGCAAAGTTTACAAACTTCGGCCCACGAGCCCTGTGAGAAACACCCCGAATCTGCAGCGCTTCAGGCACCTCGATTGATTATTTTCTCAAGTGCTCAGCACTCTTAGAAATCAGAGCCTTTGGCTGCAGATTAAACACTTGCTCCAGGTGAGCTTAAATGTCAACAGAAAACTGCTTCATAAAGTCACTTCCTTTCAGGTTTATTTCCTGCAATTTAAAAATGTACAGAAAGGAGTTGCAAAGAAAAAAAACTGGAAAAAGGCTCTAAGAAACACGGGTATGAACTTTTCCTCCCTGTTGGTCACAAATAAAAATTCCCATTCTTATATAAACAGTATTGAAATATTACTAAATATGCAAATGTAAGCAAGCACGAAAAATCGAACATAAAGTCAATTATTTACACAAGAAAAAAGAAAAAAACAACCCAATTCAAAACCAATACCAATAGTTTGCACATAATGGCTTTTCAACATTGTAAACTAATTGGCTTATTGCTTAAATAGTTCTAATTTTTGTCAGATCTTGCTTCAATTAATTTCTGTATTTCCTCAGTCAACACAGCACCTCCTGCCCATCACAGAATGGTATTAATTGCTCCCCACAAAACCAGAGCGTCAGCTTCAGACTGGAGGAGGATTTTGTTCTGGAACAAACCAAACTTAACAATCTCTGAGAGGTGGAGACAAATCTGCTGAATTCGCTGTTTCGGATGCAGTGTTCATCTTCATTGTGCCACAGGACGTTTAAATATGGACCATAACTCTCTGTAACTATCTGCTTTCTTTTTTGTAGTGATAGATAGATTTTTTTTCTTTTTATACATTGTCTTAACAATTTTATTTTCTTCCTTTTTTTTTTTCCAGTGTCCAAAGACCTGGAAAATGTGTACTTGTGAAATTAAAATATTATCAGTTCTTCATTAATGCTTGCTCCGTTAGCTCTTATGTTATTATGTGCAATATTCTAAATTTGCGTGCTATACTTACAGCCCAAAATGCTCATTTTTAGTCTTCTACTTTGTTGTCCACACTGTCATTAACTGCCAGTGCTGAAAAGAATATATAGCATTTTGTAGAAAAATAGTAATTTTATTATTTCAAAAATACGTCATATAAAATTTGTACTGGCTTTCATCTCATTTTCAAACAAATAAGACCTCAGTCAGAGTGAGCTTGGAGTTTTTCATTCATGAGATATTATTTACTAGTATGTATAAAACTGAGAATCATTAACTGATACAAGCTTAGAAGAAATGCATATTTATTTTGTTCTTTGGTTAAGTACTGTTTCTACACCATTTTAGAAAGATAAAATAACAGGATAACAAATTTTGATACGAAAAGCTGAAAACGTTCTTCAAACTAAGGCTGATTTCCCATTGTTTTTGCTGTTATAAATCCTCACGTTTAGGCCAGAGATATAAAAAGGCAGAAGATATCTTAAAAAAATAGCTTTCACAAGGGTCAAAAATCTATCTAACAATAAAACAGGGTCCCAAAGCTTTCAGCGTTGGTTTGTTAGTGTTTCCAAAGCCATCGTCAGCTCATGGCGTCTAAAGTGCTGGGATCCGAGGCCCCTTCGCCGTGCAGAGCTTCGGCCACGTCTCTTCTGAACACTGACATGTTCTGAGTGAACCTGCGCAAAAGAGAACCCAGACGTTCGGTTAAAGGAGAACCTGATACTGAGAGACGTATTTCAGGAATCGGCGAGAAGGATAACTACAACGGGAATTTTAAGTTGAGAGAAAAACAGGAAAACTCACAAACAAAATCACTAGGTGCCCGCAAAACCCAGTCCCGTAAAATAACAAAGAGCATATCAGCGTGTGCGGGCAGCATTACCAACTCAGTGCACCGACAGCGTGAAACATTTTAAAAGTCAGCTGGGAGATGTATGCAATGAGAAACCCCTCCACGTCCCGAGCCTTGGGTTCCTCCAGCCCAGGGCTCTTCGGGCCGTGTCCAGATGGCCCCCGAGGCCGGGCTGCCCCAGCCCCACCGTCCTCCGTCCGCAGCGGTGTCAGAGTTCAGCCTGGCTCGGTGACAGCGGCACCACCGCCCATCTGCCACAGAAGGAACTCACAACAATATTCCCCAACCGTTCTCTGCTGGCAGGTGAAGGACGTGACGTCCGGCCGGTGGCACCGCACCCGAGACCGAATGACAACCCTGACTCAGCTTGTACCACAGCCCAAATCTCGTCCGCTGCCTCGGCTTGTCCTCACCTGAAGAGTTTAATTACCATTTATCACATCTCACGCATCGATCTAAAAAAAACCCCAAAACATAACCCCAAAATCACACCAAAAATGACCTAAAGTGTCAGAAACGTATTGCACACTGCATTGAGGATTTTTCAAATGTTCTTTTGCTTGTTGCCTCAATGCTCTGTGCTTTGACTGTGTCAGACTTTGCTGGCTTGCTATAGCGAAGCTCATAAAGTTTCCTGAAGAACGGCCCCTCGGAGCTCGTTCCTGCACAGGGCTGGTGGGCAGGGGCTTGCAAAACCCATGGGATCTCCAAAGGGCTCTTTGCAGGACCAGGGGCAACAACCCTTCCCGATTGTCTCCACCGTACGGTACTTCATGGGTATGTGCGGTAAACCGGGCCTCGCAGTGTGTGCAAATACAGGATGCAATTATGAGTTCGTTCTTTATTCTATTCATAATTTTTTTGCGTGTGTGTTTATTTCCTTACTAATGGAAATTGATTTCTGCTCAATTTTAAACAATCAGAGTTAGAAGAAGCCTCCTGTTCCACAAAATAAATCTGAGGATTACAAATGAAAAGCTGAAAACAGAAAAGCCCTCCCAGCCCCCTGCGCCCAGGCTGCTCGCAACACAGGGCAGCTCACAGAAACCTCACAGCAAAGTATGCTCTTCTCAGAAAATAATGTTATCTTAGGGGCTTCTTGCCTTCAAGATACATAAATAGATAGGGAACTAAAATACTATCTAGTTAGAAGAACGAGTTTTACTCTGTTTTTCATTTTTTTCTTTTTTCTAAAATCTTGAGTCAATGCCCCTTGGCATTTACAGCAATAAGGTCAGAGTACGTCCTCCAGCCCGCCACTGCCAGCTCAGTTTTTCTCTGTTTGAACACACATTCTCCTGCTTCCCGATGGCTCCCTGCCTTTTCCCCAGGTTTTCTGCTGATCCGTAATACAAGTTAGGCAGAAAGTCCATCTGATTTATTAGCGCCATGGATGTGACCCCTGTGCTTCTCTGGGTTTGCTTCCAAACTCCCCTGTCTCTGGCAATCACCCAGTTAGGCCATAAGGAACTTATACACGTAGTACCAAAATTTCACAGGAAAGTGAAACAAAACAGTGGAGACCATAATTAATGCAAAACTAATTAAGAATTAAACAAGTTCAACGAAATTTTCAGACAACAAACAGAGACTAAGTCAGAGAAACAGACTCAGCAAATGGTTTTAGCCATCACTTCTCTCCAAGGCTCTTTCCAGTTTGTTTCAAGCTTTCCAGGAAGTTCCACACTCTCAATTTAGCTTGTGTCCCTAAACTTTCAAGCTTTGCTTTGGTTGAATAATGCACATGGAAGACGCAGCTAGCTAGTAATAAAACATCATCATGAACATTACATGCACACAAACTTGACATTTCTTTTGTGAAGACTTCTATTCTCTTCTTCAAATGAGGCCAAGATGGAGCAAATTTGTGATTCATGTTAAAAAAAAAAAAAAATCGCCTCATTTATCTACAACATGGAAGTGGCCCCACTGGATCCCTTCTCATTCTGGCATTTCACAAACAGCTGCATAACCCCAACAGCCGCAAGAAAAGGTTCTGTCAGAGCAACAGCACCGCTGGAGGCTGCAGTGAGTGTTTTATCAGAGGGGTTTCAGGTTGGAAAAAGGAATCTCTGCGGCTCATCTGCTGAAATGAGGCAGTTTTTCCCAACTGAAAAAGCAGCAGCTGCAGCCTGGCACACCTTGACTTTGGGACTAAATTAGGAAATACATTTCTGATGAAGAAAATACATAATTATCAAATGTTCAGGCTCTGTAAGGTGTAGGGATGAATTATTTGATAGGATATTTCCTTCCTTTCAAAAGGAACTGCAGTTTAAAGCCACCTGGAATACTTCCCATGTTATATTTTCTTCCAGTTAAAGTTTCCATTTGCCTTTCATTCTTTCAGCTTACTTATGTGTCATGAACATACCTGTCTCTGTTCTTTACCAGAAGGTTTTGCTCGACTCCTTCCATGAGATTCCTGAAGCACTGGTCCAGGACTTCACGTTTGTTGTCAGGCTGGCTGGTTATCAAGGTTGCCTTTAGTTCACTGAAGTACTAGGAAAGCAAAGTGGAGAATATTAAAAATGAGGTTTGGAAATTTAAACTAGTTAAAAAAGAACTTTTTATCACCTTAGAAAAAACTAGATACAGTCTAGAAATACTGAACAGGAGCGGACGTCCAGGGCTATCCACTACCCTACTACTACAGCCAAGCAAGTCACATAATCCTGTTTAGTTTTTATTATATTCGCTGTGTCAGTCAAAGTCTCATGGCCTTGGGCGTAAGCACATCCATGCTAGAAGCACTGATATATACAATTATTCAGAGGAGAATGAACCATCCTGATGAATGTGTGCCCAAGTACCTGGCAGAGTTTCTGAGCAGTCTGATATTGCAGTGAAGAATAATATTGCTGGTATTCCCCAAATTTCAGGTGTATAACTTGTCAAAGGTAGCATGAAAATCAGTTTTCAGTATGCAAAATGTAGTAGACTTTTGAAGTTAAAGTAACTTGTAGGGTGTCATATGGAGCGTCAGAAAGGACAGAAGTCTGTGATCTGTTTGCTAGATCTTTTAAAGACGTTTAACAGGTTTAAAGCTGTTTAAACCTTAAACAAATCTCAAATTAAACACACAACTTTTCCATCAAAACTACAGCTCTCCTGCACAGATTAAAAAAAATGGGATAACTGAAGAAAATGTAGTAAAACCACAGCACTCTACCGCTAAGCTCTGACAACTCAACAGGATTATAGGAAGCTTTTGCTCAGCAAATTACCTGCCCTCAACCCGGTTCCTCTCAAACCAGAAACATCCTGTGTTCCACGTCCCTGGTGAGCGCTGCAGCAGGACGGGCAGCGGAGGCAGCAGCTGATCAAATAGCTGGCTCCCAAACTACTTCGGAACTCTAAAGTGGAAATCACCTGGAGCTGGTGTGAAAGATGAATCATCTGCCTGCAGCAAACACATTCCCAGCAGCCCTGTCTTGAGGTGACAAATGCAGAGTTCAACGTAGAGAAGGCCACAACCCTGAGATCTTGTCCAGTGACACAAGTTGTTTTTAGAAAAGAGGCATTCCAAGAGCTTCTCCAGTCAAGCCCATACTGGGAAGTATTCACAGCACATCCCTGCCGGCCGCTGCTGCGACAGCATCCCCTGAAGCCTCCCTCCTGGCATCGGCGTTTCCACACAAAGGAGCCGTTCTCAGCCCTGGGGTCTCCGGGGCTTCTCTGCACTAACATCACCTTCTGTCTGTGCTCTCCAACACCTGTGTGCTCCACTCGAAGGCCAGCAGCAAGATGGAGCCGCTGCTGCTACATTCCCAGGGTACAGAGGGCTCTGTCTGCCAGCCTCTTGCCATGAGGATTTAACTTCTGTATGGGAAGTGTCAGGAGCCACCTGCATTTCATACTGAGCTGATACCATCTCGAAAGATCCGGCACTGCTTTAGGGTGGACTCTGAGTACGGTGCTCATTTTGGCATAATTACCCCTATTGGTGCAAGCATGTCTAAATCCCAATTGCCCTAAGTCCCCAAGTAAGCCTGACGCCTTATTTTGAGATGAATCACGGGCAAAGAAGATCTCATTAAAACAAAAGAAGTAGTGAACAAGCAGTAACACATGATAAATGTGTGCTTGCCATCTCAGGAACTGCAGAGACAGAGACCCTACCTCAAATAAAGGAACCCATTTCCGATAAACAAACCAGCAGTGCACTGAAATGAGCCAAGAAAAGATGACTTTTACGGCCATATATATAAGTGCATGTCCTACTTTTTCTGAATGAAAAATAAAGAACCTTGATGCAAAAGGGGCAATACAAATATTATAAATTCTGTTTCCTGTTCTCCACCCAACGTGCTTGTACATATCCATGTCTGCTAAGCAAAAACACATAATCATCAGAACTAGTCTAATTTCAGTAAAAAGAATATTCTGCCAGTCACAAATTTATTCCTCATGATTTACAGCTCCACGGTTTTATCTTCAAGTGAAATATTTAATTTCTTCTTATTCTGAAGCATCAAAACCACATAATTAATATGTAGTCAGGCTAATACTTAAACACTATAAATCAGAAGCATTATATAAACAAAAGTGTCGTCCTGAACAAGATTGGGAATGCACAAAACTACTTATTTCCCACTTTTATAATGATGCAGTGACTCAGAGCAGATAGAAAATGATTAGTTTTCCTTCCAAAGTAGGAAATATTGCTTCCATCTGTAAAGTATAATATTGTGATGTCATAAAGTTTTCCTAAACACTGAATTTGCCCTTATTCCCTCTCAATCATTTTAAAAGAACTGCTCTCTCTTATAGAGCTTGGATTTAAATCACAATAACACACCAAGAAGATGAATGACAGTGCTATTGGATATGGCTAAAATTGGATCCTTCAGCACAGGTGAATGATGAGACAGCGCTTCTCTTCCTGATATATTTTCTTCTTCTATTAGTTTCCTTCCATTGCTGGGATTTCAGTTTGAATTTTAATGTATGCAGTTGCTGCTAATCTTAGTGTCTTATTTTTTTCCAGCACCCTCTTATTGTATAGACAATTCATTCTCCAAAGCAGTAATACACTGAGCCTTGTGACTGCCCAAGAGATAAAGCAATTCAGAATAAAGTTAGAGCTGGCTCTGAAGTCTGGTGAATACAACAGGTCACTATTTCAGAAACAACGCCTTGCCGTACAAAAAATGCACACATATAGATCAACTCGCATCCATTTACTCAGATGGTTTCCATTTCAGACAATATTGTCTCTATTAAGTCACCAGGGAAACATGATGGGTATATCCAAATTCATAGTTTCAGATTTTATTGAAAGGGCAAATTGCAGAGTATTTCCTGGTTTACAGAAATCTGCCACAGATGCACACGATACAAATTGCAATCAATGCAAGTACTTAAGCGTAAGCGCTCAGATAATGCCCCCCAAAGCTAGTTGTTCCTGTGAAACCTTTCAGAAAAAGAAATTGGTTAACTATTTTTCTAGGAAGCAATTTTTCTGATGTGATTTCCACAGTGTTCTTGTTTCATATTTCTATCTAAAAGCCAGATGAGCTTGCATAACTTCTATTCCTGCTTAATTCTGGAAAAGCGAAGACACGTAATTTATTAAAAAAGGGTTAATTATATACTTGCATGATCTAAGGTTGGGTGTAAAAGCTGGGGTAAAGGTTTGAGAGGATTTTTCAGCAAAATGAAGCCATTCAGCCACTGTGAACGAATCTGTAAAATGCCCATACAGTACAGGAGCCGAACCCTGCTGTTCCCAAGGAAGGAGATGGGGAATTCGAAGGGCAACAGGTAACTTTGTTCTATGTGAAATAATTATTTCATCTATTTGAGCAGAAGAAGAGTGAATCTGGCAGAGTTTCTTAAATACTCACTTTCTCATTGAGAAGTATCAGTCCAAGCAGCGGTCTTGACACAGACCACTGGTTTCTGCAGTCTTCAAAAATGATGGTGTTGAGTAGGATCGACATCATCTGAAAGAAAAATTCAGACCGCTTACAAGAATATGGATACTGTTGTTATACTGTGTGATGTCGTGAGAAGGAAAAATTAATGAAACCTTTACTAACCATGCGGAAATCACTGAGATTTCATATATGAGCATGGTATTACAAAAGTTGTTCTTCCCAACAAATATTTCAATAACCAAAACTACCAGGTGAAGAAAGCGAAAGAAAACGAATGTCAGAGCTCGGCTCTAAATACAAAGTTGAAGTTAAAACAGTATGAATTGAGATTTAGGGCTGTGTTAATTTAAGCTACAGGCTTTGACTTTACTACAGGGATTTGCCCTGTTGTCAAACTACATCTAGGAGAGCAACACACGTGTGCCCAGTAATCTCGATTAGTTTCAGATTAGTCCCTAGCTGCTCTTCAAGATTCTCCTTTTCTCACATCTACGTCTCTTCGTGCACGACACTGCAAGGCATCTGAAGGGCGCACTACCTATTTCAATGAAGACAACCCTAATTACGGCAAACAAGTCTATAAATCCGTACCACTTCCATCACAGTTGCAAGTCCAGCCTCCGATTTTAGACGTTTTACTTTATTTCTGCAAGTTACTTTATGGAGCTCTAGAGCAGTCATAAAGCCACTTCATCAACTTTATAAAGCACCGAGATCTATCAGCTCATACAATTAAGTTCTACCGGCACCCAAAGTGAAGGTACATAATTCACTTTGCTTGTGGGCTGGCACATACCCAGAGCCTTCAGCTAACGCCACATGGAACGTTCTCCCTTGGAGAACCGGCTCTTGCCGTGCTCCTGTACCCTCTGATGTGCAGCGCTAGGAAGGGTAAGACTTACTTAGAGACTGGCACAACTTTTGTAAAAAGAAATTACAAAACAACTACAGAATCCATTTAAAGATAAAACGCTCTAAGATATCCTTGAGATATGTTAGTCCAAAATGCCAAAGGCCACAACATATATGAACCTAAAAACATTACTCAGAGATTAAGCAGAGTGAAAATTTGTAAAATGTCACCGGTAAATAGTTTGACTCACATTTATAAAATATCTACACCCTAAAACCAAACATAGAGGAAGTAGAAAATCATTAAATCCTTTCTTCTAGGCCAATGAGTAGCTATGAGCAGGGTCTCCAGAGAGCTGCCACACTGCAAACCAGCCTGTAATAACTGACCAAGGCCAAGTCAAACAGCATGTTTCGCTAAATGAAAAAGATGAATCCTAGCACTACAAATCACCTGGAACAGAAATATCCACAAATTATTTGAGCTTTCAAGTTATGAACACGTGGCCTGGCAAGGAAAAGGCCAATTCTTCACCTGACTTTACAGTTTATGTATCAGGCAAACTGCTTTCCATTACTCACAAGACAAAACCAGTTCTATACTGCTTTGGAATTAAAGCAAACAATTCAAACCCTCTGCACAAGCACTAATAGGGGCTTGTTTTCCAAATACGAATAACAATGGCAAGTTCTTATAATTAATCAATCTTCAGGTTTCAATCCCTGTAGCTTGTAACAAAGCCAGCTGTAGGATGGAAGTATTTTTAAAGTGATTAAATAAAAAACCTCACTCAAGCTGTGATTTAGTCAGAAGAGCACAACTAACATACCCGTATTTCTTAGCAAAAGTGCTGTGCATGTAGAAAGACTTTCAGTGTGATGCTTAATCCAAAAAGGGCATTCTCAGAGACAAGTTCGCAACTGATGTGGAGGGAAAGAACCACCTCTTCAAACTCCAGCTTACCAAACAACTCCTGAGCATGTCTCTAGCCCAGAATTGCTACTGATTTGCAAATGAACTGCAAAGCGAAAAATATGTAACACCAAAATGTCCAAAATTCACCTGGGAAACACTTATTTGCCTCTGTGCATAAGTAGTACAGACAGTACTGAATAAGCAAGGAATATGATTAACGTTACAATTCATAAAAACAAAACAAATACAAAGCAACTTACATAACAGTAACTATTAATTGTGTGTTCTGATATTGGCCAACCAGGACATGAAACAGTGAAAACCTCCCTCCCACTTCCAAGCTTTTCCTCTGACAAGATCCTACTGTCAAACATTTTTAATTCCACATCTGACTCTAAGGACTAATGGAAGAGAACCCTTTTAGAAACCATTAGCTGCGCAGGGAACAGCACTGCATTCAGGAGTTAGCTAGGTCCCATACCTGGACACGTGTACGTTCGTTTTCTTCATGGACCAACCCATTCCTTTCAATTAAACTAGACAGTTAACACCACCACCAAGAGCTAGCGCTTCACACAAGGTTGCCTCTGTTTAAAGGAGCTGCTGGGACTCATGGTACCGCTGCACTAATATGAACAAGGTTGTAACATCTGCCCATGAGCTCTCCCAACAGTGATTAATGCCTCTCAGGAAGTTCTGCAAGTTTATTACTTGCACGGGTGGACAATTTGGAATCCTATCGTGTTGTCTTTGCAGACAGCTTAGACATCTCGCTTTCTGCAAAGATGAAAAAAAAATAATCAAGGTGTACGGCTCGGCATTAAGATTTGCATACATCAAATTGGGGCAATCCTATCTGCCATAGCAGTACCCGTCGGAAGTCGTCAGGAGTGCATGACAGCGTACGCAAAATACAATCAGCAATTACTGAGCCTAATTGCACCAAGATGAAGGGCACCAAAATCCATAACAGCCTTAAAACTTCCTTTTCCTGTTTCACATGTTTCTCTTCTCACAACTATTGCTGCTGCCTTGTTTTGCTCCATATTTTGGGTTTCCCGTGCTGTTTCTGCATGAGCCTACAGCAAGCTGTTTGCATTCCAGATCCTTCTTTGTTTTACAGCGCTGCTGACACACTCCAAGAGAGATTGCACCCGCAAACAAGCGCTCGGAGACCATCCCTGCTGGAAAGAACTTCTGTCTAAGGGAGGCAGCCTGCACAGATTCATCTGCAAGGCAACAGAGCTCGTCTAGACGAGCCTCATGCTACTTTATAATGAAGCTTCGCCTCAGCAAACAGCACATTTACTGGTGATGTACCAGACTTTAACTCTTTCTCGAGCAGAGACAGCAAGCTTTCATTTAATTTCACTAATTCTCCCATCACATAGAACAGCTTCTTCCTACACTGCCAAGTGACATCTCAGCTCCCTCCTTCAGGTCTCCTCTGATCAGGGATGTGATGCTGTCGTAACCAGAAGCAGGTCGGCCCACGCAGGAAAGAATTTCTGGATACGTGACACACAGCTCCAAGTAAACGCCCATTTTTGTTGTTCACCCAAGTTGTTCAGGTCATGAAGGAACTGAAACTCTTTAAGCTTCTGGAGGAGGCTCTGAAATAACATGCCTTCATATTTCGTTTGCTGACACACATGTACATGTATTTATGATGGCAACATATACAGAAATGATAATGGCAGTTTTCCGAAGAGGAGATCTTGCCCAATAATTTCTACAAATGAGGAGACGAACGCAGTTACCTGGCCAGCACTGCAGCCCCAGAGCAAGCACAGCACAGTACACGAGCAAGCAGCACTGCCTGCATTTTTATTGCAAACCTTTTGAGAACTGCAGAGGATTTCCTAGGTGTTAGTTAGCTTCAAAGCGTGCCACTGACACATCAGCATTGCCACCGCATTTTACAGAGGCGCTGGCTGAGGAATAAAGTCTATGCAAAGCCACAGCGATACAGGCTGAGCCTGGGGCACCTTCTCAATTCCCTCAGCTCCTTCCAGCCATCACCCATCCCCGGTCACGCTGTTTCTGGGGACCTGCAGCCCCTCTCACCGGGCAGCAGAACCAGCTGGTGGGGTTCAGCTGGACTTACATGTAGGTGTCAGAGGGAAACCCACACTGCACCCTCTTTGCTCCACCATTGCCACAAGTCTCGTCATCTAATTGGCGATCACAAAGCAATCCAACGGCAAAACAAAGCACAGAGCTCAGCAGCAGAATTGATCCAACGAACGCATTTTTTGTTTGTTCGTTTTCTAGGTGGAAAATACCCTATTGGTAGAAACGGAAACGTTTTGTTTTAGAAAAATGACTTATCGGATGCTGCCCCAGAGGCAGGGCAGCCTGGCAGCGCCGAGTCGGGCAGAAAACAAGGTCGCAAGGTGGGGAAAGAGACATTCAGAAGGAAGGGGCTGGGGGTACACACAATCTATTTTCTCCTTAGTTCAAAACTGCAGCCTTGCCTCTGCTCTCTTATCTTCAACATAGGGCATCACTTGATGTGGTTCAATAATGTTTCTCCTGACGTGTTTGTTCTTTACGAAAGGAACTATTGACAAAACAGGCCAGAATAAAGAACTGTTTTTCCAATAGATTAATTCTTCAGAGCCTCTCTTTTTTCAGAGCCTTTTTCTTTCTTGGGTGGAGGAGGAAAATGTTGGTCAAGATAACCCTCATTATGAAAACCGTTTCTACAGGAAGGTGGGAAAGAAGCTGCCTTTCCATTAAAAAGGCTTTTTTGTTTGCTGCTCCATTTTATCTAAAGAGAGCACTTGCACCATTGCAGGTCCTGTAACTCATTTCTCTCTCCCATATGTTGGGATGAATATTTTATTTTGCTGCAACTAATCACATTTTAACATACAGAACAGTATGTTAACACCAGAGACAGCAGTACATATTCCTTTACAAAAGGTTTAGAATGGTCTAAGAACATACACAGCTTTTAACCAAGCACTTGGCTGGTCAGAACACTCCTTTTTTCTGTACAGATTTTCATTGTTTAGCATGCAAAACTTGGTAGGTTTTTATAGGTCTAGCTTCAGATAGTCCACTTTAAATTTAGGAGTTGTGATTACTAATTTAAATGTCCTTTGGAGTTCTCAGATCTTTCATCATCAATTCTTCCTGTATCAATAAATGGATCATCATTTACTAATAATATTAGGAAGATTTAAATGCTCCAATATTATTAAATACCTTAAATTTTAATCTGTTGCTTTAAAATATTTATTTTACTCAAAAGCCTGACTTTCAGATTGATATTTTCCATGTTCAAAGCCACAATTTCCAGATGAAATAAGAACACTAAAGGCTTTGTTTATTACGAAAGTGGGAACCGGCCCATTATTCCTGAACTAAAAATATTTAACCGTCAGAAACAGCAAATCTGTTAAGATTTGTAATACGTAAGAGTTTAAGGATCACGCATTTAGTCCCACTGCGTGACGAAATCAGGTTAGACCAACAAAGAGCTTTACCCGAGTTGTCCCAGCAGACGCGGGCAGGCCCGACCTCAGCACCGGGTAACGGGCCGGGTTTCACCACAGCAGCTCCTCATCTGCACACCCTCCCACTCTCTCCCGTCCTATCGCTAATTTTTATTACATGTATAGGAGGAGGAGAGGAGCTGTGGAAGGAGGGAGGGCAGAGGGAGAGCAGGACAGACAACACAGGCAGGCCACGAAACCCGGCTAACGCAACCGCAGAGCTGCTTTCTGCTCTGAGCCTCCTCACCTACCCTTAGACCGAGCCTTTCTTCCAGCCTACAGAGGCCAGATTCCTCCAGATTTCTGTTCAGAATATAACATTTCACCCTATTTATACATACTTCCAGTAAATATATTTAAGCAAACAAACATTAATAACTAAAATTTCATGCCTCAACAGCTGAAGCTTAAAGAAGCTGCAGGAATTCTCAAGATTTAATAAAACTGCGAGGGACCCCATCTTTTAAGTCCATTTGGAATAGTTCAATTGGGTCTGGCCTTTTTGGTTCCTTTTATGAAAAAATTAAGGTATAAATGGCTGAAAAAACCCCAACTCTGTCAGGACAAACCATCTGGGTGACACATGAGCTATATCCCTGCAGCCGACGGACTGAAACATGATTTAAGTGTTATCTTTCCCAGGGTTTTCCTATCAGTTGTGTGTCCTGTCCTGCTGGGAGAGGACTGTTCTCCCAGTGTTCAGAAGGGATGGAAAAGGGATGGCTATAGATGTGAAAAAGGAACAGTCCCAGGGAGCGCGGAGCTTGGTGTTTTCCTGGATATGTCTTCACAACTGGCCAAAGGGCTGAGGACGGGAGATTCACTTGAAGTAGGTCCGAACCATGGGCCAGCAGAAATAATCATAAAATAAGACCGTACTAACTTACGTCAAACATGACTTTGTATCTGAAACAGAAAGATGCGCACATACTCAAAAGGATACATTTACGATGACAACTTAATGCTAACGAGAAGCACCTGCAACATGCCCATTAAATTAATTACACCAGATCCTCTGCAGTTTCCTATTTTTTCCACTGATAAAATATTAACGGTGGTATGTTAATAGCACAATAACATAGGCGTACTTTCAGAATTTCCTACCTTTAGCCAGCAGTGACCTGCCTTTCAAGCAGTCGACAGGATCACAAAGCAGATGTTGGTGCTACGCAAGGGAGCCACTGCAGCACAGCTGGAACACGCTGGAGCAGCAGCTCCATCCAGCACACGAGCTGTTCACAGCCAAAGATTTCGTGTTTGCAAACAGTATTTTTAAGTTCTTGCTTCTAATTTCAGGCTACATTCCGACATGATAGAACATGTTCTTTTCAAACTACAGGTGCATGTGAATCTTTTATGTGAAGGGCTGTGATACTCGGTCTATCAGACCTGGGTGCTCTTGGGTGGGCTGGAGAAGAGATGCGGCTGGCTGCTATACATTCGCCTATAGCACAGTGCCAGCTCTCATGGGATGGAGCAGTTTTGCATAGTCTAAACACTGGAAGCAGAACAGTTAACTGTGGCATTGCTGGAGACGGCTGATGAATCAAATACCTCCTCTTTCTGCAGGGAGGAGCGGATACATTTCATTAATTATTACCTTCCAGGGCGTGCTGACTTGCTTCTGTCTATGCTGAATTTCATGTAAACCCTCTGCTGAATGTCACAGACTCACATGCTGCCTGAAGTGCTCGATTTTGTATTTGGATATCTGGTGTAGCTGACAGATGTTTACAAACTCGCGTATCTGCACAGCTTCTTTTTGCCTATCCATCTGTGCTCCCTGATAGACAGCAAATTATACCTCCTCGGGCTGGAATAATTTAAGATTGTCACATCAACCCTTAATCTGCATTTTTTAGCTGGTAGCATTCAGAGATTTTTCAGTTACAGATACTAGAGTATAATTTTAAATTAACCTAAGCTGTTTATTTAAGATGCAGCCATTTCTAAACAAGCGGCTGTGACTATAGAGCATTACAGCTGTTTTTAAAGATAACAGAACTGTGATTAACTGGGACTTTCGGAATGTACAACTTGTCATCATTTATAACACAAACTTCAGGTTGCTTTGGTGTAAGAGAAGGCTGAGCTCTTTAAAAACCTTATAAAAAATTAATACACATTCCCCTCTGCTCTTAGCAGTATGTAAAGAGGCAGGGAGGTTCAGGTCTTTGTAAATCCAGTCAGTCTCATCTCAGAAGAAGATCCTGAAGCATTTTTTCCAGTCCTCATGGTGAGAGCCTCGTCCTTTCCCGCACACCCAGCACTTCTGAGAGGTGACACAGGATGAGGTCGTGGTCTGCGACCAGCATCTCTGACCAAATGACTAATTACAGCTTATTTAATCCTCTTGGGAGGGGAGAACAGCAGTTTCACCTATACCAATGCCTTCCAGCAAGTCTGTCTTCAGGAATCTAAATGGTCCTATGTCCAAATCTTTCAGTCTTCTCCTTGACTGACAGTAGGACTTACAGTGTGCATCATCTTTAAATTCCCCAAGCGTGTGCTGTTGCTTTTCTCGTCTCCAGCTCCTGAGAAGTCCACCCGGGCCTTCCCTTGCATCAAGTGCTGGGAGTTGATGCACAACAGCAGTGAGGAATTTTCAATGTTACACCAGGACTTCAGCACAGAAATGGGGATCTTCACCTGCTGGATCATTAGTTTTCTGAAATCTCCACTAGAGCAAGGCCTTCCAAAATGCCAGTCACGTGGGGAGGGAAGACAAGGTCAGAAAATGCTATTACTGGAAACATAAAATCACTTCATCTAAAAACAGTTTGAGGCTACTCTCAAACTTAATCTACAGAAATGTTCCAAAGGTGTAAAAAGCTGCATAGGGAGGGAAAGGCTGAGCATGAGATCGGCTCTAAATCCCTTGTCCAAGGAACTCCGAGGTACCTCAAACCTGAATCTGACCCGGGCTCGTGCTGACACCACATGTCCTCGGGGACACCAACCCCACACGCCAAGGAGCAAGTCCTTAAGCTGGGCTCAAGCCTGCACTCACCTGCAAGTCCAGCCCAGCCTGGCCTCTATCACACCATCCACCCGGCCTTGCCGCACACCAGATGTGCACCTCTCTTTCACAAGAGCCCCGGTGCCTTTCGCCACGAGGCAGCTGGGTTTGCGTGGGCAGCTGCCAGCAGAGCCCGGGGCATCCCCCGCACAGCGAGCAGAAAATTAGCACCAGGGTAATGATTTTAGCTGCATTTACCTTAGTCTAGCACCGCTACGGAGAAAGTCAGCAGGGATGGGGAGGCAGGTTGGGCTTTCAAGCCACACCTTGAAGGAAATCAGAGGATAAGGAACACAGAAGCTTGGCTCTAAGCCCTGCTCAAGGATTGGCCACAAAGCAAAGTGACCTACTTGGCTCTACAGGAGCGTAGAGCTTAACACAACTAATCTAAGTAATAATTACAAACTTCCTAACAGATTTCACACCTCATCTGTTCTCAAACTGCTCATAAATTGGTTCTAATTTCTTCTGTAGAACAATTAAAAGTATTTTTGTTATCCTGATGAGCTGAACTGTAACCAAAGCTATTGCAAATAAACATAAAAGACAGATGATAAAGATGGTAATAAGCATATTGCTGCTGTGTCCTGAACAGTCACCGACACTTCTTAGTGAATATCATCTTTCACAACAACAACAAAGGATAAGAGCACAAGGCTATTTCATGCAGTCATCAAAACAAAATGCACTGAATATTATATTTCATACTAAATACATTACCCTGGCAGTTTGACACTCAACATTTCAATAGATATTGCGTCTCTCTAACATTCTCCCTGAATTTCTGCAGATGGACTTTTAAGTATCAATGGAAGATTACTTTACTTGTCACGCTAAAGAGATTTTAAAGAATGGTTGCACACGCTTCATTTTTAATTTTTTTTTATTTCCTTTTTTTGTTAAAGGGAAACGAGGCATGAATTCAGAAACACAGTTATACCGAAAGGGCAAATCCCACGTAGCGTAGTCGGCCTTTGTGTGTAGTGCTCTTTCAATACCTGAACTGTCTTGTCTCTGATGTGCCCAGCAAAGCTCTGGGAGGATTTGCTGAAGTTAAGCTGAACTAACCTACGCTACGCTAAGCTAAGCGGATATAAACTAACAGTATTCCCAAATCTCATCAATTTTAAGAATGTACTTTATTTTAAACTGTGCAGGTTCCTGGAGACATGTAAATGCACACAAAGCTCAATTTCCAGTAAAAAAACCCCAAACAAGTAAACACCAGGGAAAAAAACATCCAACAAAGCAAGTTTCTGATTTCAGAAGACACCCTGAACACACAAATATCTCCCAGGATCACAAACAAACAAAACCGACAGCAATTTCTTAGCCTAGGATAAACACGTGTTTTGAGGTGCAGTTCCAGAGCGCTGAAAATCGGAAATCTGCCAAGGTTAAGCAGGACATGCATTCAGTGCATAGGAATGGTTTTGGCAACAAAACAGCCCTTTTCACCTGACATGCACCTTCCCGCTGCTCAAAATAACAGCGGCTGGTTCAGAGCGATGCAGCAATCGCCTCGTCAAGCACCGGATCTCTACATAGGCATCATCTCACCGCAACCAGCTTTGATGGGCCGCTGCTATCATAGGCAACAGCAATTAAGCGTCCTTGTAGGCCGCTGCTCTTCTAGAATTTTAAATTTGATTTATTCTTTTTTTTTAAATGGGGTAAGGGAGGGTGTTTGTTCACTGAGAGCGAGTTTCATTACTCACATGGCAACTCTGCCAGTAGCAGAGCACGGAATGGATTGTTACCTTTCCCTATCCATTTTGTAAAGATATTGCTTTCTTTCCAGACTGCAAGCATCACTTCTAACTGGATTTTGAATTATAATGTGAACTTTACAAAATTATTGGTGCTATTCATATCGCTAGTTAGATTCTAGGGAGCGGCAATATGTTTTGCCCTTTCCCAAACCAGCACCTCTTAGTGTTTTATATAAAACAACCATGGCCAGCAGAAATCGAACATTTCCAAGTAATGTAAAGTATTGCATTGCACAGAGTAAACAAGGAATAAAACATTTTTATACTTCCCCTTAAACTTATTTGCTTTTTGAAAATATTTATGCAGCATAGAAGACACAAGGTTATTGAGAAATACAGCCAGCTCCTCTTCTTTAATTGAAACATTTATGCTTTTGTTGTGCTAGCAACAAGCAATGAACAGTAATAATGCAAGATAAATATACAAGAAACTTATAGATATGATTGTAAAACAACATCATCCTAATGTTTTCATTTAATTACCCTGAAATATATTCTATTTAATATTCATTACTCAAAAGCCAATTTAAAAGAGAAAGAGGTGAAGGGACTTATTCAGAAAGACGGACTGTCATTCACTGCAATAGTTATCTAATATACAGAAGTTAATAAAGCAGATTAATCTACAAGTCCCTTTAAGCCATCACTGAGTTTAGAACAACTGCCTCTTTGACCTCTAACCCTCCCGCTGTGCACCAGTAGCAGGTGCCAGCTGCACGAAAATTATGGCCCGCGCGTTGCAAGGCAAAGTCTTTTCTTACTTCGCTTCTGACCAGCAGCTGACCCTGTAGGAACGATTGTTCCATGCGCTGGCCTAAAGGCTACATAAACCAGCCACGGCGGAACAAAAGCGGACACGCAGCAGCTGCCTGGCCCCAGGGCGCACATCCAACACCGACACCTCGCCAGCCCCGGCCCCGCTTTCTGTTGCCGTCCGTGGATTCTGTACAATACTTGTTACTCCGCCCGACGCAACTTCTCTCCATCCCCAAAACTGTTTGTGTAAGCGACAGCGCAGCTTGCGTGATTAAGAGGAGCTTCCCAATTTGATTTAGCGCCGTTATTAAGAGCGGGAAATCTTTGGATACGTCGCTAATGATGATGTATTTTAACATTAAAAGTCTTAAAATTAAATTACTCGATTCACATGACAACGAATCACAACAAGGGCTTTAAACAAAGCAGAATTAGAGAAGACACTAAGCTCATTAATATTTTTTGATTTCTTAATTGACAGCACTCATGTAGCGACAGCTATACGTTTAGCAATATACTTGAGGCTGAGGCTGCTGCCGCCTTTATTCATGTGCAGTAAGAAAGTATGAAAGAGAAGCGACCATATTTTTCATTAAGATAAGATGGCTTTGACAATAGTTATTTTGCTGATACAAATTACACAACCACAAAAACAATCAGAGTAATGATTAAATGCAGTTATGTACATGGGAGACTACTAGTGCAAATGTTAACATATTTAAATGGGTTCCCTTCATTAAAAAAATTATATATGATATTAAACCATCAATCAAATCAAAACACTAGAGTCTAAACGTATTGTCACTGGTTAAAATAAATGACTTTGAGACTGAATTTTGGCTCACTCAATATGGTGCTTTTTCTGTTGCTTAGCCACCCAAGTCTCTGCTGGCTTGGGCTACAGCTGGTATATCTCCATCCCTTTCAATTAATAAAGAAAGTTATGATAGTATAGGATAACATTTTAAAATTGTGCTAAGAGGCTGAAAACAGATGTCCCAATGAAAATCCCCCTCACTGCTGTTATCAAACCTCTCAAAGCAAAAGCTGAGCACTCTGGGCCCCTTTCAGCTGAGCCTTTAAACACATTTAATTTTAAGCATAGGAACAATTGCACCTCTGGGTTTGATCTGCTCTTAAAATTAAGCAGATGCTCACGTATGTGGCTCATGGTGCTCAGGTACTCAACGTCTTGTACAACTGCCCTGTGTCAGTACAAGCCAGATTTCTTTTTGTGAGGTGCTTATATGCAAGTGCTTCTGCAGGGGCCATGCATTATAAACACAGCTCCTCTTCAGGTTTCTATTTCAATTACTGTGCATAACTCCACACTAGCTGCATGCGGCACTGAGGTTTTTCTGAAAAACAAAACCATCACCGATTTTACTACATAAAAGGGAAAAAAGGAAAGTAGCGATTTTTATTTTAGTAATGCCAACTGAATTTTTCATTGCAGCTGGCGCCTTTACTTTCTGTTTAAGGTTTGCTACGCAGTGCTGCTGCTTCGTTCAGCGCACCGTGGTCACCGGGTGAAGTTCTAAGTCATGCGCTCAGCTCCAGTGAGCAGCCTGGGGAGGGCTTGCCTGTCACCTTCACACCACGGATCCTCCTGTCCCCACATCGCTGCCCACCCCACCCTCACTCCCTTTTTTGGCACTACCACACTCACTATTATGCACACCCTCCAAGTTCTTTGTTCACACACGTGCCTTCCCATCTACCATCCAACCCCAGCACCGGAACAATGCTCAAACTTACCAAACCCATCCTTATTCTTATCCACACAGTCCTCCTGAAATCGATGCACAGGACATATTCACCATGTGATACCCTCATTCATGACCTTATAGCTTGTGCACCTCTCCAAGACAAACCCAGGACAGGCAGTGAGCACTGAAAGGCCACTGAAATCCTGTCTCCATCCAACCAGCCAACCCTTTACCCCCTTCCACATCCAGCACAGAATTAGTTCAATAATGGCTATGCAAACAGAACTGTTCACCTATCATGCATGGCTCTGCAGAACGTTTGTCAGAACTATGGGTGAAAGACACCACAAAACTGATTGAATTTTGGAAAGAACTAACATGAATAATACTTTACTGCACTCAAACTGAACTAAGAGCCTAATGTGTACAATTCAGCAAAATAAGCAATAACCAAAGATAAAGATAGCATCTTAAACCCAAAAATTATACTTTCATTTATAAAGCAGAGCAAACACTGGCTTCACCTGTCAATCCTGCAATAACAGCATAGGAAAGTAGGAGCTTTTAAAAATTATTTATTAAAGTACTTATAACACAACATAATGTAACAGCAATAGTTGAATGTAATAAACTTAATACCGCTTTCTATCCATATATCTGAAATTACTTTACACACGTTAATTCAGTTTAGTTGTAAGACACCATCATGAAGCAGTTGCTTGCAGATTAAGCTCAGACTAAGTAGCTCGCCTGGGGGCACAAAGCCTGTAGCACAGCAAAAAGCGGGGCCAAAGCCAACAGCCACCGTTAGGTGTTGAAAGTATGCCGTACTTACACCTAGACATTAAGAAGCTGGTTCACTTCAACGTGTCTTTGTACAGTCACATCCATGTATTAATAAACCAGAGCTGCTATGAGACATACATAAACAAACAAAATGAGAATTAATAGGCTTCGATTACGCACCTCTGCGACTCCAGAGGCTAAAGATGAAAGCCCCAGTCTACACCCATTGCCTCAACTGCATTCAGATGCTGCATCGCCCCATTTAATAGCGAACGAGTGCTCAGCTGCAGGCACACAAGCAGAAGAGCCATGAAATAATTCTGCTGCTATTACAGGTACTGTTGAGAAATCACAATGTGCCGCGCATCACCGCGACACCCCCGCAAACTCGCGCGGACGGGGCCGCTCCGCCGGGCGCTCGGTCCCGCACCCTGCCCGGGCCGNCGCTCCGCTCCCAGCTCTGCCCGGCCCGGCCCCCCGCATTGCGCCGCTGCCGCGGGGACCCCGGTTCGCGGCCCGGGCCCGGCAGGAGGGTCCGCAGTCCCCGCCTGGCACAGGAGCCCCGGGACACCCGTGTATCCATCGACCTGAGCCTGCTGGAAATTTTAATTATCCAGCTACTTCTCGAGATCCAACTTGGAAGAAATGTTCTAACTAGTAAATAATTGCAGTTATCGTTGCATCAGTTTAGTTTAAAGAGCTGACAAACCTCTCTAAACTCAAAGCACAATTAGTCATTAGGGTCTAGTTTTTCAGCACTGTTAAGCAATTTGTAACCCATTCCTTTTAATAGGGTTATGCATTACTTAACCGACACAGATGTCTTGAAAACTGAAACCTCTAGTTATGAAGCAGCAACCTTGTTCATTAGCTTCCGTGATAGTCAAATCATCTATAAAACCAGTGTTTAATGGCCAGCCGATGAATAATCAATGTCTCACTTTTCATCTGAGTGTGAAAGTGAGAATAATCTAATACACCGTCCCCCTGGTAAAATGCAAGGCCTTGGGTTCCGTTTCTATTCAGGGCTGATTTATAACCCAATGGAAACCTGATGTAAACATATGATCAATGAGTCCCATCATTGCTGATAATAACCCCCAACCGGCCCACTCCCTCATCTCAAAAGCCATCCCTTTAGGCTATTAGTTTCGTCCAGCTAATCCTCTCTACTATTTCTGCCTGCTGCTTTTACCTTGGCCATCCGTTCAGTCCAGCAGACTCAGAAGTAATTTTATACGCAGCAGAGAGCGGGTAGAATTGATTTTTCACTCAGTGCTCAGTTCCCATCTGAATAATTATCAATTTTACTGCCTCATAAAGGGAAGAGTCAAAATTTCAAATCAATTCAAAAGAGCTTCTGAGACAACAGAAACTGTGCATGAGAATAAAGGTCAAAGTTGTCAGTGACCTCGGGAGATGATGTCAGATATTAGTACACTGAGTAGTTGACATCAGAGGCACTCAATATGATATGACTAGTGCTAATGCAAATCATATTTATGCTGACTACTGGAGACCAGCCATTAATATTTAAAAGAGTATGTGAAAGCCTGCATTCAAAATAAATGTAACGTATTCCGCAGAATCTGAAGTTAATAAAGACAGATCACCGCTTAGTCATATGCTGTGAAGTGAAAGATTACTGTGTATTAACAAAGTTATTACATCAAGATTGCCACAAACGCAGGGAAGTCCAGAGCCCAGGCTGCTGTTCTGTCCTTTCCGCTCAAATTGCTGCACGCACTGTACGGTACCGAGCAATCTGACACAGCCCAGCGCTGACTCCGCTGCTAGTTGCCATGAAACCCCTATCAGGCGAGTACAACATAAGAACCTGTAATATGACAAGGGAATCATCGTATTCTGATAATGATGTCAATAATAAACATCATTAATATCATCACAATATGCTGTATACTGCCAGGAATATATTAGCTACCATTAGTTACTTTTCACCTTCAATTAGAAGAGTAAACAAACGACAACAATAACTGTGGTGACTGTACGCCAGGCTTTTTCCAAATGACAGCGTATCTATTAGGGAAACACAAAGACGACCACACGAGTCATTTGCATTTTGTTAATAACTTCCGTTTTCATTAAAAGCCTCCAGACACATCTCCTCAAACGGCATCTTTGCAACTGCATTAGGAATCCAGAGATTCTTGTAAATACGCATTTTCGAATAGCTGATTTAGATTTTAAGGGAATGTGGCACAGAGCAGATGTGGAGATTATGTAGCTATGAACATCGTGACCTCCCCATAATGGACTTGGGCTGTGATGAACCTGACAGAGCCAGGAAGGGAAATCTCTCCTAAGAGCTGCAGCAGCCACTTCCTTTTCACAAGCATGAGATTGAATTTCTTTTGTACTTATCTTTAACAGAAAAAAGTCCCACTGAGTCACCTACTGCAAAATAAAATATTGAAACTCAACAGCATACAGCCACGTCATTGACACATTTGATTATCAAAGTGCGTGGTTCAATGTCAGAATTTGTTTTTCTTTCTCATAAAATGCTTGAGAGCTTTCCTTCCCATTTGCCTATAGAAATGTATGGATGATCTTACAAACCTTTACAAGAAAAAATGAAACACCAAGTTTTAAGAGCCAATTTTTACAGCCACATATAGTATAGATGCTTTTCAGGATGACAAAAAACACCTTTGATCTTTGGTTCTCACGTGAACACAGCTGAAGCAACTCAGGATTGCGTACCAGCATGGGAAGGTTTGTTCTGTTGCTAAATAGCCAATGATACCCTGGGGTTCAGTTCCACCAAAAATCAGGAAAATTCAGAAATTTAATAATAGCCCAATGAAAAGACTGCTAATTCACCTGCTGTAGAACATCCGGGTTCTGCTGCATGAAATGAAGCAATCTCTGTCCATCCTGGGAAATCTCTCTACATCTTGGAGTCTTCTTGCCTTTAGAGAGGTGCTTGAAGAGGTAGGTGACAATGTAGTCTAAACTAGCGCAACAGCTGGAGGAGACAATTGTATCTGCGTAAAAAACGAAACAGTTCTGAAATTGTTTCCATAAAAGAATAATTAATAATGACATTTTATAGCTCTTGGAGAGCTCAACTTTAATAATCTCTTTGACATTAGGCTAATCGATACATTGACAGGACTATTTTTGATACATGGCTTGACTAGCTTTGAACACAGCTTTTATTAACAGACAGTGGTATTCAACCTTTGCTTTTGAGTAACTGGATAGCTCCATGTGCTAAAAAGACTATGAACTCCAGTCAACTTCATTCACTCCTGTATGAACACTGCTGCCTCTCTGCCTATTGGAAAGCACAGGTTGAGTGTGGAAATTGTACGGGTATTCAATTTCACATTCAGAAGGCTCCAGATTCCTGGAAACTAAGATTCTGGTTTGATCTGCTTACTGAAAAGGCAAGGCTCAATCAAACAGAGCTGTTGCCCAGGTTTTTCTCTAGTATTTCACAATGTTTCTCTGCCCCAAATAACTTACAGTCAATGGCAGGTGGCAAACAATGAACAAAGGCCATTAAATGTAGTAAAAGGGTGATCACTGAACAGCTAGTTAGTGATTTTTCTTAACAACCAATAATTCAAGTAGGTTAAAGTACATTAAATACGGTTGGCAACAACACAACAGCATTCACTAACAAATACTTCATAAACATCCCCAAAACTAAGTCATGACAGCAAAGGAGGATACTGCTGAAAAGCAGAAGCAAAAGCCTCTTCATATCTTTACTTACTGTTGCTATAAGGAAGGGAGATTAAAAGCTTAAACCTATTTGCAGAGTAAATATGTCTGTCTGATTTATGTAAGTTATTTTCCTGCTAGGTGTTGCCTGCTGTGCCGCTGCTGCGCAGGAGGATTCCGCTCCTTCCGTGCGGCAGCACCACGGTAACGTGTGCGCTCCCTGGTCCTCACGCAGGCTCCTCTCGCCCTCCCTGATCGCGGTGCTGCCCCATCCTCCCCTGACCCCCCAGATCCTCCTCGGCCCCCAGACCAGCGGCTGCGGCTTCAACGCTGACAGCGGAGCTGCCTCCCGTGTTCCAATGGGGCTCCTTGCGATGCCAACGCCGACCGGAGCTCCTGGCGCACACGCAGCGGTTTAACCTGCCGGGTGCAAGGTTCAGCCCTACCTGAGATTCTCTGCAATCTCAACCATCGGATCCAAAGGAGTGGAACGTTGAGGACTCCATCCTGCTGCCGCTGACTGCAGCTAGAACTTGTCTAGGCCTTTTATAGTTCACAGTTTTTATTTTAGATGGGCCACTGGAGTAAGGGATGTGTGGGGGTTGCAAAAGGAATTAAACTGTTAAAATGCTCATTCTGAGGGAAAAGGGATTAGAAGGATCCAATTAAATGTACCTTGAATTCTTTAAACTATGCTAATTTGGAGGCCTGCCAACCTTGCAGTGTTCATTTAAACACATCCCTCTAGACACTGAAGTATTTTGATCTGTGTCTGTTTAACTCCTTAAGCTCTGTGCTGACACTATTAACCCTTCACCATCTAAAAACTAATTGTGCTTTGCTAAAAGTGTTTTGAAATAAACACCGAAGAAACATTTAAAGGCAAAGAAGGTACAAATGGTCTCTTAAGACTTGATTTTCTAAAGCAACCAGCTGACTTAGCAGCAGGTGTTGATCTAACGGCTCCCAGAAATGAGCTGGAGCATCTCCACGGTTTTCACTGGACCAGTGGCCTTCCTAGGACCAAATGCACCAGGGCAGGATGTTAAGACACACTGCCGGAACAAAGCTGAGCTCAAAGTTATGAGTCTTGCCAAAGTAAAGACTGCACAATCTGGCACTCATCGTGTTCTCAAACAAAACAGTCCTGCATATAAACTAGAAACGCAATTCATGGCGGAATTGAATCACCATCAATAACAACAAGTGAGAGACTTGAAAATACGTATTTCATAGGAGGGCTCTGCTGTATTTCTAAACCAGTGCTTAACTCTATTTCTTTTTAAATTGAATAATACAAAGTAAATCACTATCATCAGTTTACAAAACAGCAGTAGTTCTAAACATGCTGATACTGTACAAGTAGATATTTTACATTCGACAGTAAGTGATTTTAGCAGGACAGCAGACAGGTCTGTGCCATCATTTGCTCATGAGAATCTGATATGAGTGTTAAGAGCTACTTAAATTTGCCCATAACTATATATCAAATATGCTTCCCTATGCTCATTTTTCCTTTTGATTGCAAGGATATAACAGACAGGGAGCGTCAAGCAAACTCCCTTGAATGACTCTTCTGGGCATGTGGAACCTTGCGCTGGAGCAGAATAGCGTTCTCACTAAATCTTGGCGAGACAAGCCAGCCAACCGAATAAATAGAACAAATAAGAGCAACGAGGAACTACCACTTCTGAGTTATGGACAGAAGAAACGGATGGAGAAGACAGAATAGAGATGGAACAATAAGAGAAACTGAGATAAAAGCTTGGGATAACCAGGAAAAAATCAAGTCAAACCACAGTCCTCATTTCTGGTCAACTCAGCTCTGTCACCCGTGAAATAATCACTGGGATCACGAAACAAGCAGGCCACTAGCTCAAGTAATGGGAAGTTGAGCATGTATGTTACAATAGGATATATTATTCTTAAAAAGCCAACAAAAGCCCAAAAGAACTTGAGGATGCCCTTTGTTCTCAACAATATGACAACAACATGCTGAAGGGGAATTATTTATCAACAGTTTAATGACATTGCTGAATCTCTGCAAATTGAATATTTTGTTTTTCACACAAAGGCGACGAGAGGGAGAGTTAAGTGGTATTTTCCTTGTCCATCAACTGCTTACGGTTCAATAGTGGCATTATTTGCCTTTGAGACTAAACCTGGAGAGTAAATGGATTTAGCATTTAACATCTAAATTAGGCAGCAAGACAGAAGAAATGTTTTACTTTTTCCTCAATGAATAGCACACTATACTATTAATCATACGGGAATTAGAAAAGCTGCGCAGAGATTAGTGACAGCATGCCAGGCAGACTACATTAAAAGGCTCCGATCCACTGAGTCAGCTGTGAAAAAGCCAGGTAAACACTTTAGAAGAGAACTATTGGAGTGTTTATCCTCGCAATAAAAGCTTAGACGAAGGCTTCCATTATAGCTGATTTACAGCGAGGCGCTTCCGAAGGAATACATATTCTTTCCCGGTGTTTATAAAGAGTGGAATCAAGCGAGGTATTTACTCAGCAGCAGAATGAACATTCCCGAGAAATAAAGACTTGGGGAATGTTTATCCTACAGCTGATAACAATGAGAGTCTCAAAGGCTTCACGTATGTAAACGGAGTAGAGGAAAAAGTCAGATACTTTTTTCCTGTGAAGAGAAGCGGTCTCTTGGTATTTAATTTTTAAAGTAAAAAGACAGCTATTTCATTTTTATAAACATTTCTGAAAATGACTCGTATGTTCTAATCAGTTTAAAACACAATTCCCCCTCAGACGGCTCATAGCCCTGAGCCCTGCTATTCTGAGATGTTCTTGTGGCGCTGATACAATTCAGTGAAAAAGGCAACACTTGGATCCACTTATTTTCCAAGGGCAGAAGGACATACGTGACCAAGTAACACATAAGAAATAAATTCATATTTCACTGTCTGACACTTGGTAATGCCCCAAACACCAAAATTTTAAAAAGGATAAAACATTAAGAAAACATTCAGAAAACGCAGTGACAGGTAACTAACTCTTGAGATGATTAAAAATAAATAACATTAAAAGCTATAAACTGATCAAAGAGTAGTTCATCTGAACATGTCATCATAGAAGTACGGAAAATTATTCAGTTCACAACAAAAACAAACCTTCTTGAACACAAATGTATGCAATATCCATTCTTGATATATGCCATATTAAGAAATACGGTATTAAGGAAAAAATAACCACTTTATCACTTTAACGTGAAAGGCAATTAAAAAAAACGTTTTCCATCTGACTTATCATGGAAAGTCAGTATTACTTTTAATGTGCAGGAGTTAAAAATTCCTACACACTTTGTTTTAGTCTCGTATGTTTGCATTTACTTGAAGCACTTTAAGGACCTTAAGATGACCTGAAAGAGCTCATTGGTGAAGCACTTCTATGGTTTATGAAATGTGGAAAAAAGTGAGCTGTTAAATTTTTTGTTGATACTTTTCTCAGCAGAACATCAGCAATTCCACCAAATAAAGTTTTCTAAGAACACATCTCTGTTCCTAAAAATTAATGATTCCTCATGATTAAACTCCCAGATACTTAACTTACATATTTCCTTACTCCCCAGATACTTAACTTACATATTTCCTTACTCCTCCTCACTTTGAGTGAGAGAACACCACTTTCTGAGAGAGGAAAATAAACATAACACAGAAAAGCTGAAGCTTACATAGCTTTTACATTTTTTTCCCTCTCTTTTACACAAATTTCAATTGGGTTTCAAAGAGGTGGTTAAAGGAAACTCGATATGCCAGTGAATTATCCAAATGAATATAACCAATATCTCAACGGAAGAGATGCAAAGTGATAACAGAGAGCAGGAACGGGGCTTGCTATCAATAAACTAGCAGCTGTCAGTTGAGCTCACACAATATATCCATTTGCAAAGGATCAACAGGCAGATCCCAGCAGAACCAGCCCCCGGCCAGAAATCGTGGTACCATTATTACAGGTGAAAAGCACTTAAAATACCTGGGAGAAGATGGATTTCAGCATTATATAATAAAATGACCTGAATACTTCTTTACTACTGCTGCTCAGCTATTCACTACCCATTTTCACTCTAAGAGTCGGTTCCCTCTTGCAGCAAAAACTGCTGAGTGTGTTTAACACAAGGGATGCTGCGGAGCCTCGGTGCATTCACACATTCCTACCGGGCCTGACTGACACTTGGTGGTGATGAGAAACACCAGCTATTACAGACTAACATCCATACACACACCGATGTTTCACATTCTTTTTTATTATCCCTTAATAACCACCCCAATCATTAAATACTACTGTAAGGTTTGAACAGCTTCTCAGTCAAAAGCTATGTAAATGCATGGTGTTCACAGGTGATCTGAATGTAGCTGCACGATTTCTTTCTTTCTTTCTTTCCCCAAATGCCCTGTTTCCTTCTCCATATTCCAAATGACTTTAGGCTACCAGCCTTGCCCCCAAAACCAAGCGTTTGGACAGTCATCTGGTTAAAAAGCATAATCAAACCATGCAGGAGAATGACATCAGCTGCAATCAGACTGCTGTATTTTTATCTTTATTCCAGGTGTGCTGCTATGACACTGATTCTCCTCTGAAGTATATTCAGGAAATACTGAACAACTAGTTTGATTTTTTCTATGGATAAAGACATGTTTAAATTTCTGAAATCATATCACAGCTGTGCAGAACAAATATTATTTATACAATAGCTCTGTTGATCAAATAAAAACAAAACCCCACAGATTCCTGTACACATTTGAATACACTTTACTTCTGAAAAACCAACGCATGAATTTTCAGTACAATCCTTGTGGAGGCACAATAATAATTTTAACAATTCCGGCTTGTAAGAAAAAACAATTTAAAAATACTAGCTGTTAAAACCTACAGGTTAGATGTTTAAAATAACTTAGCTCCATTACCCAAAATAAGCATATTCTTAAAATGCTCAAAAGTCAGCATTTTCCACTGTCACGTCATAAAATACACATGAATGTGCTTCTTTAAAAATCCTAAATACTTGAATTCTTTCTTTAGTCGAGTGCAAGTCATTCTTACCTACTGCAGTAAGTCCTTCAGATATAGAGGTGAGAATATAGAAGAAGGCGCGAGGTTCTAAACTGGTAATGAAACTCATATGATCTTGGGTCAGACACTCCAACAGCGGGTAGTAAGACTGGCTTAGTTTTCGATATTGCTGCAAAAAGAGTACACATTCATAGTAAATATAGGTATTACCATTGACTAATATTAACAACTTTAATAGATGACAGAAGAATAATCTTAGCCTTTTTATGACGTGATAAACTCTAATTCAGCCATTAAATCAAAATATTTATAGAGGTAAAATATTTTCTTGTCTTCAGTAGATTTTAACTTTTCAAATTTATCACAGGATATAAACTTGCTTTGGTTTAAAATAAGCTCAGGAGAATATAATAAAGCTATCAAAGCACCACACATTCTACACAGCTACCAGTCTAGTAAAATAGTATAGTGTTCTGTCCAGGTGCCAGTTTGACAGGCTTATGGCCCGTATCTTACCTTCTGCAAGAAATCTTATTAAGATTTATCACAGATTTCCCCAAATTATCTGAGAGATGGACTTTTTTGTGCAAAGTGAAGTCCTGTAACAGGCAGGCACAGGCACTTTGCGCAGGCAAAGGCACTTGCTTGAACCCATTGTCTCAATCAGCATCTCAAGGACTCTTATTTAGGGCATTTATTGTTGGGTAGTTAGGATGTGCACACTTCATTATACAACTGATACACCCATTTTAATTGAGAGCAACTTTTCAGTTCCAAGGACTTTATTTATGTGTCAGGCATAAATCTGGGTATTAACCACCTTTAACAACCCTGAACATGACAGTTCTGAATGAAAGTGGCATGAAGAAAATGTCACGGTTCAAATTTAGGCTGATATTGCACAAGAACTGTTGTCTTCCCCCAGAGAAGTGGGAACACGGCGTACTTTAACTTTACAGTTTTAAATTTCATGGGGAATGCACAGTGACAATTTACAGATTGAAACTAATTGCAGAGCGGCTGAATAGGTGAGGATGTTTTACAGAGCATGCAAGCAACCCACATGGGTTGCAAGTACAGAAAGGAACAAAATTTTGCATTTCTCTCCTTCACAAGCAGCCTAGTGAAAATTCTGGAAAAGCTACAGTTTTGCACAGCAGGTCCATCGTACCTGTATTTTAGATGTTACTATATAAATAAATTCAAGTAATGGAACTGAAAACTGCATTCGAGCTGTTCTAGAGCCCTCTGTCTCATTATAACAATACAAAGCCTGTGGTGGTGTTACTTCATATTTCATGTAAAGACTCCCGAGATGAGTAATTGCTTACTAGCAAGTCACTGTGGGATACTGAAAGCAGCATTTTGACAAAGGCCTGAAGTACATTGTCAAAGTGGTTGTCCCCGTACAACTTGAAGACGCCAAAGCTGACATAATTTCCACATAAGGCAGATTTGAGTGCAGAGTAACAGATGGAAATGCCCTTGAGTTTCAACGGATAAACCTGATCTTTTGACAAAGTCCCAAGAGAGAGGATCTGATTACCTGTTTTCATAAAAAGAAAGAAAGAAAGAAAGAAACTTACATAAGCAGCTGCAAATCTAAAATATTTTGATGGCACTATCTAAACTTATTTTTTGTCTTTATTTTCTTTACTGTTTGGAAGAAACACTACTGCTGATTTTGATGTAAAAGATCTGTTAATTAAGCATGACTACAGCTTAAAAGCCACCAAGGAATTAGTACGCAAAATTTAAAATATAAGCTATGGAATTCCTGCCATTGACGCACAGCCAGACCACGAGAGTGGGTCTATCAGCATGAACTCCTTAATCTGAACAGAGTTGCAACACATGGTTTTATAATTTCTCATGCTACAGCAAAGCCTGGTTTTGATCCATTACCATGACAGTCTCTTGGGATGGTTGCTGATGCATACACACACTAAACGTATCCCTCCGAAAACAAATATGTCCATTACAAAAGCCTCTATTTTACCAGTCACAGATGGGAATGACTTTTTAATTAAAATCCATGTTTATAATGTAAAAATAACAGCTAACTGTAAATATTTGCTGTTGCTATTCACGGGCAATAGTGACTTTCGGATCCAGTGTGCAGCAGCGCAGTAGATCCCTCTGCAATCCCCTGTACAAACCTAATTATTCACAAGGCCTCATTACCAAGTTTTCTAAGTATCTTGTAATAATTTAATACTCATCTTCACAGCACCCCAGAGTTAGTTTGTCTTCATGACTTTTTTTTTTTTTAAACCTGAAGTAATGAATGAAAGTGAGCTAAAGCAGTAGAATGAACACAGCAAAGATGAAGCACTTCAGCTCTACCATGAAGTGGCCTTACTAGGTTAACCCCATCTGACGTTGGCCTTGGCAAGCTTGGCCTCCACAAGAACCAAGTGCCATGTCTTCACTCTGTTACTACTCATAATTCTTGGTAATTTTTACTAGAGGAAAATAACGCAAATCTGTACATTTTTCAAAGCATTCCTACAAATAAAAGCACAATAGTCTGCAGATCAGATGCTCAGCTCATCTGCTTTAAGTGCCTAATCTCATTGTCATGGCTATGATGACAACTTGGACCAAGGAGAAGGAGTGAACTGGACATCAACTATTCACAAATCCTAACATCGCCAGTTGAGAGAGGTAGTTATGACAACTCAGTTTTGCTTTTATAATTGGCAATTAAAAATGCCCCTAAAAACATGCCTGAGATCACACAGATTTCATAGATTGTGTAGGATTAATACATATTGATGCCATAATATTAATCTGGGTCTGTCTCCATGCAGCTCTCCCTTCTATCCATGCAGATTTCCATTTACATCTGCAAATCACATACCAGCCTGATTTTAATTCTTTCTCTTAATGCTATTGATTACTGACAATGAGGAGTTTACATCATATGATCAGAAAAATGAGCCAGAAAACCTTGTTTCTAAACACCCAACGCATGGAAGTATCGCCCATTATTTGATGCAAAGAGGGAAAGGCTTAAGTTACCGTTTAAAACATTAATGTTGTTCAGCACTTCTAGGAAGTCCAAGGCAATTTATCCATCAGGTTGTAAAGGAAAAGCAGATTTACAAAAAAAGACAGGGAGCACAATCAGAGAAGTAGTGTAATAACTGGGGTCTGTAAGAAGTGGGAATGGCATCGCTAGAATTATGGGAGGAGAAGAATCAATTATTTAGCTGGGAAAGATGGCCACAATCAAAATCAAGCCCTCTTAGATAAAAAAAATGATTAATGACAATACCGAATGGTTTTGCTACTGTAAATAGTTGTATAAGCACCTCTACTACCCTGATGCTGTACTCATGAACACAGCGTGACTGGGGAAGAAGGTGCCATCCCAGTAACTGCTACTGCACAGAAATTCATTCCAAATGGTGTTAAATGACTGTTTTACTAAAAATTACCAGCATCCAAAAGATCCTCTTTGAAAAGCAGAAGATAGCAGAAAAAGAAGAATGTCTTCTAGTGTACCTGGATATTCATTTATTGTAATACTTTACACTAATTTTATGTAAATATAATTTCTCAATAAACTGCATTTAGCTTCCTACAGTGCCTCATTTAAGATATCGCAGCCAGGTCATCTTAATTAGCATTAGTCTTTTTGCCAAGAACTAGTCTAGTTACTGAGAAGATCAGTGAATTTCAAATTTTGTGAAAAAAATAAAATTAAATACAAAATTTGGTCTGTGAGATAAAGTGGGAAGGTGCACACTTTTCAAAAGCCACTAGGTAAACAGTGTACAATTGTTAGGGCGAAAACAAGACAGAAAGGTAAGAGTGCTGTAAACTAACCTCATCTGGTCTTCTCCAGTATTAAATTTTCTGCTGAAAAATCTCTGCTTTAATAACAAAAATAAATATCTGGCTTCAGAAATAAGCAAAGTTCTGGATCCAAGAAAGTAACAGCCTTGGGTTTACAGCTGAGCTGCCCAAGCACGACATCGTGCAATCCTTGGTCCTTGAATGACTCAGTGTCACATGCAACAACAGATGGAAAGAGCTTAGTAGTTGTCAACGAGGCAATTACGTACTTAATATGGAAATTAATTGGAAGTCAATGGAAAAAAAGGATGACGAGGAAAGAAGCTGATAAAACCCTAGGATTGCCTTAGCCTGGGAAGATGAATTCTAGGAGGTATCCACTAGAGCTGATCTTCTGTCATTTTTACTACTTTGAAAAAAAATCCCCCTATAATTAAAACTTTCAATCCATTGCTCAGCATAAAGCATTCGATGTGGGCAGGCACAACCCCTGCTCCCCCGGGCTGCCCTGGCAGAGAGGGATTCGGTGCCTATCCCTTCTATAATAATGAAAGCACAGAACGCGGGTCTAAGTGCAAGACTAAAAGCTGCCTTTTGCAAATTGACAGAGCCCATAGAGAACTGCTCTGTGTTCATGGACTCATTTTAAAAGGGCCTAAGAGTGGGAGCAGCCGATTTCAAATCAGCAGCAGAGGTGAAAGACCAAGAGGTGCCTCTTACTAGTGCCCCAAGCCATGAGCCTATGATCCAAGGGAGGTACTGCTAGAACAAATACTAGTGGTTTAGCATTAGTTATTGAAAAAAATATGAAGTATGGAGCTACGCCTGACTAGATAAAACAAAGAATGATCTACTTGTAACATTTAGCAGGAGCTGCAGGGGAATATTTTTACACACCATGGATACTACTGAACATAAACTAATTTACTGAGGTACTTGGAATCCGGTCAAGAACAACTCCTCAGCTACTGAGGACATGCTTACATTTATAATCCCTGTAGCAGAGGACCAAACCGCCATTTTATAAACTCCTATTGTTAAAAGAAACAATTTAAAGAAATTAAATCAACATAAAAGTGACCTTTGACATGCTGAATTTAAAAGTTGTGTTTGAAATTCATAGTTCCTGTCAAAACGAAAACTCTATGGAGACTAATCAGTGAACTTCCAGTGCTACTCCTGAGTTAAAAATCAAATGAAAAACATCTAACTTGCACCAAATTCTTCTTAATGTGGGAGAAATTGTATCTCATAATTTTAAAATATACCATCTTTCAAAATTCTCAGTAATTTCCTTTAATACCAATTTTGACATTTGACAGCAATGTCACTTACAAAATTACAAACTCAGCCTCAGAGGTGACAGAAAATTCTGACAGGAATAAGAAACAACTTTTAAAGTTACTGGGCAAAACTGCTAGATAGGAAATAAAGGCTTGAACTTGGCTGACAATTTGAATGTTTCATTACCAAAAGACTCGTTAGTAAGTAAGGAAAGGACCTGGAAGAACCAAGCGTGTGTGTGCAGAGGGGGAACATGAAAGCAGCAAAAACCCGAAGGGAGATGCTCAACATCCCCGTTATGGGGATGCAGGAGCATGTCAGGACAGGCAGCTTCCCTTTCCCTTCTCCTCCTTAACCGCTTTTACAGTAGAAGCTATAATACAAAAAATATTTCCTTATGGCTGACTTTCATTTAAGCCAGGCTTGTTCTAGATTTCAGTCCAATAAGCGCTATGTATAATAATACAACTAAATCATGTTAAAACACGTGTGAATTAGATGAAGATAAAAAAAGACTTTGGTGAGATTAAACAAAGGTTGTGAAAATGTATCACATTTACAGAGAAAAAGTGTTTTTTGCCTTTTCCCCTTTCCCGTTTTTATTATTCACCACTGCCTCATAAAGATGGTTTGGAATGTATGCTTTCCAGGCGTTCAGAATGCTGGGGCAGTATAAAGATGTGGCTGTATATAGAGAAAGAAAACATGAATCGTAAAGATGAGAGTGAGCTTCAAAAACTGATTTTTTAAAGCTTCCACAACAACAAAACATGCATAAACCCTCTCAAATCAGCGCAACGAGCATGCATAGTGCCAAGAAAAATTTGCCAAAAGAAACCGATTGATGAAATCTGAGTCTGTAATGAAGAGCAATATATTCTGGAACCGCCATCACAAAGGAGAGGAGAGCGGATCAACGGCAACCGAGACCAGTGAACACTCCCCTGTAAGCGAAGCTGCTGATTAAAAATACCTGTTCTACAGCAAGAACCACTTCAACCCAAATTCTGAAGAACCGTTACCTTCTGAAGTTGCTGGCACTGAATGGATTACCACACTAAGTTTTGAAATACATGTTCTAGAAGCAATTTAAAGCTCATTAGAAATAATTGTGTCTGGCTACTGGAAAATGTGGTAAAATTTAATCCACATCCAAATGCTACCTGGGCTGTGAGAACAGGAAATTGTTCTGTGCTACTGTGGGTAACCTCAGCTCTGACCTTGAGCAGTAACTGCTACAACAGCTGAAAGCTGAAGCAAAATTAAAAACTTACATCAAAGTATATCATGACAGAATGTAGATAAATAAAAACAGCATATTGAAAGTATTATTTTTATGTCAGTCTCCTATAATGAAAGGGAAGAGGTTTACTAAAATGTAAAGAAGCCACAAAACAAAAATAGACAGTCCCAAGATGCATTGAAACATCATTCCTGTACAACTGGGAGTTCAAAAACACACAGTAAGGAGACTTGTACATACAGAATTAAAAGTGAAATATATTGAGGATGAGGAATGGTGGACTGTACTATTCCAACTCCTTTCAATTTTCTCCTCTCAGTTTATTTCAAATCACTCTATCACTCAGTCAGACCGGCTCTTGCCGTAATGGACAAGACACAACAGCCCTTGCCAAGCAGCTGCAGCTCCTAACAAGGATAATTGACTCTCTAAGTGCTTTTCGCATCCTACGCCAGGCTTTACATCTTTTGAACATATAGCATTTATAAAGATACCTTAGAATTGTCTTCAGCACTGTATCAGTGATAAATGAGCAGGACAGGACACACTAGTACTGCCCTAATCGCAAAGCTGGGTCTGTTAAGCAGAACTAAGCACTTGCTGAGGTCCTAATTTCAAAAAAGAAAAATAATTGGTATTTTAAATTTTACTCAGTGACAACTGAATATGCTTAGTATATATTAAAGATAGGCATTTTGGATTTCCAGAAGAGTTATATTTTTCTGCCTGATGGAATGGAAATCTCATAAGCTAGTTACTGGTGATAGAAGCTAAAAATGTTAACAGCAATTACACAAAGCTAATTAATTGTAGTCTCTTGAAATACAGCGGGCAGTAAAGCTTTCCTAGAGCGTAAGGCAGCGACCAGTTCAGCAGTAGCTGCGGCAGTTCGGAATAGCACTGATCTCGGAGGTTTCTTGCATCTGAGCTGTGGCCAGTGCAGAGCAGGCTGGATTATCCGAAATCTGGGCTCCAAGAGGCCAATTCACCCCCCTGCACCGGCAGCTCTTCCACGTGGACTCTGCGGTCCTGGAATAACTATTGGCAATCACTCACAGAAAACCTGAACGATTCTGCTAAATGTCACACCTAAGTCATGGGAAGAGCACTGATGGGACCCTTTCGGACACTGATGATAATATGAATGTGTTTTAAAAGCAAAATTAAAAAAACCCTACATATTATGGTTGGACTCTATGATCTTAGTGGTCTCTTCCAACCAAAACAATTCTATGATTATATATTGAGTGGAGGCTCATCTCCCACATCTACGCATTTCCTCCACTTGTAGTCGATAGTGGACTTTAAGTTTTTCTTTTGGAAGACATTAAGAACAGTTCTCCCGTGTTGAGTACAATGTCATCCTTCTGCAGGAGCACAGTTATCAAACACGCAAAAGAGAGGTGTGAAAGCTCTTTTGGTCATTTCACTTCTTCCCATGGCACACATCTCCAGACAGATACCACACATCCCTGAGTATCTTCCATATGATTTAACAAAGAGGGCGATGGCTGTTTGGACAGAGGCTTCAACAGGCTCTGTATCTTCACCACTTAGTTTTAAATCTTAAATCTAGACTGCCCTGAAAGTTCCTTTTACATTGCATAATTAAATTCTAGCACGAGCCAGAAATGTTGTCTGGTCCTTATGTGCAAGAGCTACCCATACTTTAGGGCTGAGAATTCTGTGAACTTCACATGCACACCATAAAAAGCTGCAATTGAAAGGAAAAGGCTTCTTCACAAAGCATTTTTCAGGCAATGAATGAGGAATGAAGCAGGTTGAAACCAACTAGTGTGGTTTACTCAGCAAGGTTTAGAATTTTGATGCCAACAACCAAGACAAATGAATGCCCAACAATACAGTATGTTTTTCATACGTTCAGAAAGGATGATAAGGGCTGATTGTAATAAAACAAAAATTTTAAAGGAAAATATAACTGCAATGGGATCAGGTACCATAAGACAAGCAGGGCTGAAGCATCATCATGACTACACTTGATTTTTTTAAAAATCAGCAATTAAGTACAAAAGCTAACAGAAAATGAGTAGTAAACTCTACAAATTTATATTTTCTCTTTTTATACAGGGAAAATGCTTTTATTCTGCCTCACTGTTCTAACAAATTTACTTAAGAACACAGCTGAAAAAAAGGTGCCAACTTCCTACATGATATATTTAAAAAAAGAAACAGAAAAACGATTTTGCAAGGACCGAGAGTTACTTTGGTGTAATTTTTTCTGTCATAAGTAAATGCTTTATGCATTCTGCATATACTGTTTCCATGCCCTACAGATCAAATGCAAAACTACAGTTGATTTTTTTTTCAATATACAGACAGCCATGTAACACAGTTTCCAAACCTAAAAAGCAACTTGATTGCAGTAAAAGCAAACATGATGCACCAATTTTCTTTCTTTAAAAGTAACAGGACATTTATGGCTCTTCCCATTCACACAAATTGCAAATAAGATTGCTCTACAAAAACTTGGTAAGGTTCCTTTCAAAATATTTAGAAAGCAAAACTGCAAGCTACAAAGTTAGTTGCAATGTAATATAAACTGCTGGTGTCAAAGACCTGCTGCAGTTGCATGTGTGAGTGGGAGCAGTAAAATGGAGCAACTTATTATAAACACTTTTAACAGCGCTCTTGGGTAAAGCTGTTATGGCCCTATTATGTTTTGGAACTACTGGAATATAATTTGAATACATAAAACCAACCCACACCTATCAATCAGTAGCCTAGATCAAACACCTCCTGAGTATTTGCATCTTCGCTGAAATACATTTCCAGTTGCTGGAGGACAGGCGTTCAAGTTAAAAAAGCGACAGAACGTTATGTGAATGAACCCTGAGCGATGGAAGGAAAGGAGCTCCAAGGGCTGCCTGGGGTGCTCTGTGCTCCCCAATGGAACGGCATGGGCTGCAGCACTTACAGCCCTGCCACGTATCCATCCCACAGATCCATCAGCGCTCAGGATTTTTATATCACAAGACAGGCAAAGAATGACACAGCAGAGGGAGGAACCGTTAATGAATACCTACCATACGTACAAATCATTTTACTAGCTTCTCTGAAGAGAAGAATTCCGTTTGGAGATGATCCATCAAAATTTAAACGTTGCGATCTAAAAAATAACAGCAAAAATATTCAGATGGTCATGGAAGCAGAAAACTGCAATGGGTTCATTCCTAAAACAAAAGAAACATTTGCTGATTACCAAGTACGATTATTTGATAAACCAATTCCAGCTTTCAGTCTGACCACATGCACTCTAGTTATCTCCACATGTTGCCAAAGAAACAATCCTATGGCAAAACACAAACCAAGTTCAAGCAGAGCAGGTGACCAGAGAACACAGACACAGCTTTCAGTGACCACCTTGTGCCTGCACACGGGCCAGAATAACGCTACAAAGGCTCCAGAATCCAAGCAGTTAGGCTGGCTTTTACCCTGCTTCTGCATCCGTATAGCTTTTAAAAATAAACTAATCTCCCCTGGTTATTCTGCTACGTAAAATCTGTGGCAATCACAAGCCAGTTCTCGGAGAGTAAATTGTAACCCGTGCTTTTTATGACCATTCAGACCCGAAGCAGATTGCACAGTGTTGTCTTCCCCAGGGCACTGGTGCTACCAAAGCCACCAAGAACCACTTTGTTCCAAATCTGAAACACAAGAGTCCTCATCAAAGTCCCTGGATCTTTCCAATTTTTCTTTGTCATAAAGAAGCTTAAGTCTGGGTTCAGGCCTAAAAGTTAGCTTCGAATATAGGTCTTAAGCTTCTAAGTAACTTCACCAAAACTTGCCCTTAGTGTTTATCTGGACTGAGTGCTGTAAACCAGAGTATCTCCTGACTGACCTATTTGCAGTAGGCAACTATTTGTGCTGCAAGCCCAATTTTTTTCCATATGAGTCCCTATTTGCAAGGTCCTGGTGTAGATCTGGGTGTTTATAAGTGAATACAACATGCCTTGTATGAAACACTTGTGTATTGCATATGCACAAAACTATAATGGCTGGCAGACGCAAAAAAACCACCCCCAAACCAGCACACCATCTCAATGTCAGAGTGGTACAATGCACAATCTGATACTCCGTAACATATTTTAACCATGTCAAAGTATATCGTATAATGCATTCTAACCTGTAAAAGCTGATGCGACACACAGCCTGTGAAAAACAGCACCCCGGATCACGTTTTCCAAAGGGAACAAGGCAGATTTTGTCAATACCAATAGGCAGAATAATAACATGAATATGGAAAGTAGCTTGAAGAGCTATTTTTTGCATAAGGTTTATTGTTCCAGTTCCTCTTGTTTTTCTTTACCATTATTAGAATTCTGTGTTTATGCTGTAATGATCTCCTCCTTGAAATAAGTTGCAGCACTGTCAGCATGTACTACTTGTGCATTGTAGCATGAACAAAAACAGGCTAAACTTTTCCAGGAATTTATTTTACAGTTGCCAGGATGACAGCCACGATCAGCCTACACAAACCAAAGAGGGAGTCACAGCAAGCAAGGCAACACGAACAAGAAACGGGGAACTCTGCCCTAAGGTTTGTGCAGCCTTAATCAGGGATCAAGTGCACATGAGACATGCCAGCGCTTGACTGGGAGCCAGCTCTGAAATTCAAGGCACTGATTTCCTGACACGAGATTAAATTAAATATTTTTCCCCCCAAATTTCAAATATTTCAGCTTCTTTACTTGTAAGTTTGATTCACAAGACAAAATAAGAAGCATGTGTTCTCATCACTTCTCTGCTGAAAACTCCAATTACTTTGGTCATGAAGATACCCAGCACAGAGACTGTAACCATTTTTCATTTAAAAATATTTTTTTTCCTTTGGGCAGTACACTAAATATTTCCAAGTGCAACGATAATTTCCCCAAATAAATTGTCCCCTTACTTGTGGTAAAACAGGAATTTCATTCTAACTACTGCAATGTCAAGTACCAAAATCACCTCCCTGAATCATTCTGAGGTTTTTTTGGTTAGTCCACAGAGCAGATTTTAGATGTGGGAGAAGTCACCTACATGTTGATTAGAAATACTGCTATGTTAGATGCCATTCTTTCCTACTTCAGCTGGAAGAGTTGAGTTGCAAAAGAAGCTGTAAAGGGAGCTGTGGTCTTACAGGCACATGTGTGTGCTGCTTGGCGTAAGGCAAAAATTCAGCCTGCAGACAATTTTCCGATATTTAATCATAGAGTCGGAATTTATCCCTGGTTAAAGCACACACTTTCACTAACACTGAATATAAAATCACAGTAGTCTCTCACATATGTTCCTGCAATTAATCCTTACCAGCTGATTTTGCAACATCTACCCTTTTGGTAAAACCATACACTGACTCTGAAAGCTGAGTTCAGCTCGCAAATCTTGTTCCACAATACAAAAGTAGCAGTCTTAAGTCAAAGTCAGACATCGTGAGGATAAGCAAAGCATAGAAAGATGGAACAGAGAATGCGTACCACTGCAGTATTCACCACTTATCTAATTTTCACAGGCTTCTTACCTGTTTTGCATGAATTCTGCCATCAGCTTCAAGATGGGGGTTGTGCACGCAGGTTCACGGTACCACAGCTCAATGGCTCTTTGCAGAACAGAGATGTACGCAGGGTATCTTCACCAAACCGAGTTAAAGAGTTCACCGATAAAACATCACCTTGAAAACAACTTCGCCTCCCGACAGCGTTACATGGGTGGGCCAGATATAAACCTTGGCAGCCCGTTCCCCCTGCCAGAACCTATCAATTTAAGCAGGTCTCTGCTTAGAAGACTAACTGCTTTGAAAACGTTAATGGTTAATTGGGAAACAGTTAATATACCAGAGCTGTAATGAAGGAAAAGGAAAGCAGTGTGCATACATGAAGCTAACCTACAATTACATATATAAAACGAGCCTGGATTTTTAATGAACGGCATACGTCGCAAATGGCAATTTAATTTTAAAACACCACAAATGTATATATTAGCAAATCATGAGTCCCAAATTGCAGTGCCACCACATATATATTGTATTTGCTATATAAATGGTTGGGAACGATTTGAGCGTTCAAGAAGAGAATTCAGCCAAACTGCGAGGGAGAGAGCAGTTAGATTTCTAAGAACTCTTTGAGGAGAGCTGTTTGCTCACCAGCACCCAAGAGAGATCTGTTCTTCTGAAGCAGGATTTAAAAGAATGCATACAGAAAAAAAAACCCCAAACAAACAAGTTTAGTAGACTCTGCAATTCAACTTAAAAAAATCTTATGAGTCTGACTGTATCAAAACATTTCATTAAACTATCTGATGCAAAGCTGATCCTTTATCTTCCCAACACACTGAAAAAAAAGGGTTTATTTGGATAAGAATGCAGACTGGTAAATGGAAACGATATGGCACAGCCTAACTGGCAAAGAATTAAAGTTTTTTTTAATATTGAACCAGGATATTTTAACTATATTATTAAAACATGACCTAGCTAGTCAACGGTTTTGTTTAATAATAAACTTATTTCTAATTTTTAACTTTGTTTCATGTCATATAATTCTGCTTTATTTTTATTTTACAAAAACAGTGACGATTCTTAGGAAAATGCTACTGCCTATTCAGACAAGAAAGGCAACTCTTGCCAATCTTACAAAGTAGAACGCAAGCCAAGCAGCCAACACGTGCTTGTGAAAGAGAAGTCTGAAGTACGCACAGGTTTACCGGCTTACAGGAAAGGCAGACACGGCCACACCTCGGTTCCCGCGGCTCCTCTGGTGAGGCTGAAGCGGCAGAGCCAGCGTCCTGGCCACGCTGCCCGGCGGAGGCGCCCAGCACCTCCTGTGCTTTTGCTGCCAGCTGCTCGAGGCACGGCAGCCCCCAGCTGATGAGGCTGACAGGTGACATATACTTTTAGACCTTGCTTCTTGCTCCTTTATGGGGTTCTTTACATTTTAAATCGGACAAACTAGAGTTAAATGTACCATGGAGAGCTACCCAGTTATAAACTGAGATTTAAATGCATAGAATCATGGAATCATTTTGGTTGGAAAAGACCATCAAGGTCATCGAGTCCAACCATAACCCACCCGTGGCACTAAACAACGTCCCTAAGAACCTCATCTCTGCATCTTCTTTCCAGGAAGAAATCGTTCCCAACATCCAAACTCAACCTCCCCTGGCACAACTTGAGGCTGCTTCCTCTCATCCTATCAAGGATTCAAATTCTATCTGCATTAAATACTCTCAAAGGGCATAGATGATCCACCTCATACCTTTAAAAATTCACTAACGCCAGCTCCACTTTTTCTGAGGTGGACTTCCAGTCCAGCTTGCTCTCACCAGAAGATGGTCAATACTCTCACAATGCAGCAGATGCCATGGAAGGTACAGAAGGGAGCTGCACTATTCATTCTCCTAAGTTGCACCTCTTTAGCACTCCTAGTAGTCCCTGGTACACAAGAGGGAGATATGAAACGCTGCAAAGCCCCACTGAGGAATTTTGCAGGGTAGAAAGCAATTGCCTTTTCAATTTTCATGGCCAAGAGAGTAACTTGACAGTCAAACCCCACAGCTAAAATGCAAGTCAGCAGTATCAAAGGCTGCCAACACATCCAACATGATGAGCTATCTTAATTCAAAAACTTAAGCACTGAGTCCACATTCATTGACAAGGAAAGACTGGAAACTATAGTCTAATTTTATAAAAGCTAGGGTCAACAGAAAGGCTTCGGCAATTGTTTATTTCTTTTATAAATCCAAGCAAGTGGAATAAATTGGTTTTAAACAGAGTATCATTTTAAAGTAGTTTTAACCACAAGCTTCAAGGAATCTGGCTAAGTCATGAACTTCGCCTGACCAGTCAGTTCAAGCTCAAAGGAATTCAAACTGCAAAAAATGATACTGAGGTTTGAATCAATGCAACTGGCAATAACAGCAATTACAAACACATTACTGATCGGGCAGCCTTGCTTCCTGAGGAAACGTGCTCTCCTCTTGTCATCAGGAAATTTCAATCTCTACAGTTGTTTGCTTGGCTCTTTCAATTTTGTATTAAATCCCAAGTCACTAAAACACATAAACTTAAAAATTTAGTTCTTCAAAAGCAGAATTGTTTTGACCAAGCCATCTTACTGCTGCCCATGGTTTTATTTTGTTAAGAAATAGGATACAAATTTGGATAAAAATGTAACAATGGTAGTTTGGTGAGAAGATTGGTTTGCTTGTTCTAGTAATCAGACACCTGAACACCTTGGTCAACTGCAACTTTTAAATGACCACTAGATAAAACATTACAATGGCAGCTCACTTTTCTACAACCTTAGTGTCTATGGATCTATACACATAGGTATTTTATATAGGCAGACAACTTAATGCACTCACACTTATGCATCATGTGCTATCTAGCTGACTGCAACTCTGAGTCAACCTAATAATTTAATTCTTGCAACCCATTTTCTTATTGCAGCCTTTTTCTTTTACAGACAACAGAAGTCATTAAATACCAAGAATCAACTGGGAGGAACAAAGGAAAAATTGCCTATAGGTTACCACCTAACTGTAAGAAACAGTAAATGAAAGTAGCAAAAAAGTGGATATTACCCTGAACTCACAACTGAATCTCCACGGACGTATCTGAATCGAGATCAAGGACCTTAGACTACAGTCTGATATTAGTAAGGAACAAACCAGATTAAACATTCAACGCCTTACCCAGGCAGTCTTGAATTAAAGAGCAGAATGAGATACATAAGGAAAATCCTCAGTGTTAAGAAAAAACAGGTTTGATTCTACTCAAATTGGTATACAGGTTTTTTCAGGCTACACCTGCATGTTCAGGACTGACCTACAAATTACAGGGACCACATGTTATGAATACAAAAGGCAAATAAACTTTGCAAAGCTGTGGTAGTGGAATCGTCATTGACAGCTTGACATATCAATATTTCAGGAAGAATAAATGACTTTCATATCCAGGGTTTTGGGTTTTTTGTTTTGTTTGTTTGTGTGATGTTTTTCTTCATCTTTCATTACTGGCTGCTTTGGGAAGATGCTATACTTAACACCTAAAGCTGCTTAAAATATTTGGAAATATTTTAATGAAGTCTTTTGAGAGATCACCTAATACAACTTTAAAACAAATTTTACTATAAGTATTTTCTCTTCATCCCTCGCCAGAGGAAAACTATAAATCTTGTCTCAGCTGAATGAACACCATTTATCATATTCATTTTCTTGTCAATACAATTATGAAAAGCCTTTGGCCTTTTTCCAAGAAGCCTGATTTGCTAGAGAAACTCAATTAGTATAAGCAAGCCTGCTACAAAACAGCCCTATTTGGCAATGTAGCGTAGCTTCAGCATACCTGACGATTCACCTCTAAACCATGATCCTAATAACTCAATCAGCATGGTAAAATACAAGATACAAACGGTGTCCCCCGTGCTTGCTCCCCTCCCCAGACCAAAAGGACTTTAAAGAAATTATTTCTGCTCATTCTTGCCATCTACTGGACAAGAGTTAAATCCTAAACACTGCGATCAGAAAAAAACCACCAAAGACCAGAAGAATCTCTCAGGCGAGAGATTACCGAGTGTAACGTGTTTTGTTATGGACGGGGCTCATACACAAAATATTTCCTGCCATCACTTGAAAAGTTTATCAACAATTTACAAGTGACTATTTCTGATAGTCTTCAATACAGAATAAGCACCACCTGATGGTACATCAAAAGCTTAGCCTTTTATTCCTTGCCTATTTGTATTGTTATTTATTGAATGAATGCAAGTAAATCAGATTTTGGCTAATATTCTGTATTTGTCATTTTCAATATTGGAATACTAGGGCTTCAAACACAACAGAATAAAATCTGTTTGAAAAACAGCTTTTCTTTGCTATTAAAACCATTCTCTGATTAGGTATTTGAAACTATAAAAGAAACACGTTAATCAAAGGATATTTAAACTTTGTATGATACAACTGGCATCCAACCATCCATTCTCCTTTATCTGTCTTTATATAGAGCAAATCAGAGTTGCAATAATAGCAACTTATGTGGCTCTAATGCTTTGGATCAATACCTGGATGAAGCCGGACTCAGGCAAATGAGGTGAAACCCACTGACCAGGAGCGAGCACTTACCCTTCACACCCAAAGGGGTGGAAGAAACAAAAAAATTTGAACCTGTGCAAGGGAAAAGAAACTGAGAAGGCCTGAGCTTTGCATTGCACACACAGCTGCATCTCAATCTATTTTTATTGTGAATACAGAATAATGAAATCCAAAAGTTGGAGGCTGGTCTTATTTATTTGAAGTAAACTTAATTGAGAAACTGGAAGGAATAAATTAATTAAATTAAAAAAAATATCAGGAAAGGGTGCTGAGGGTTACAAATCCTGGATCCTTGTATATAAAAGCAGCTCCGTGGATGACCCCACTTCTTTCAAAGGGAGAGGAGGTGAGTCTGTGCTGTCCCTCCTCCCGCACCTGGAGATGTGCAGTTCTGCACAGGAGAGGACTGCGATACTCATACTGCACAAGGCAAAACAAATTAAAACCAATCTGAAATAGAAGCAGCACTGATCTGCTTTTACACATCTTCCTGATTTTATTATTATGTTTCAGTGTAACGCAAGCACAAGCAGGACTAACGAAGTTAAATGTACCCAATGGTGCCCACTGGAAAATGTGCTGCTAATTCACAGCCTGGCTTCAGGAGTGCTTTTTTCTTTTTTTTTTTTTTCCCCCCTTCCATCCTCTAAAACTGAAATTAAGGCACGCTTTCCACTGATGTTTAAAGGAATAAACACGACACTGCTTTATGTTTCGGGCTTACCTTCTGCAAGCTGAGCCAGAATCACCGCAGGTTTGCAAAGGTCTTAAATAGGACTTATCTGAATGGTCATCAGGATCCCACTGCCCACCACGCAAGGACCGTGCTCCACTGTGCGGCGTTTCAGTCCTTAAAGTCTAATTTCTTAGTTGCAATTCCATATCGATGCATTCCTCTTTATTAACCAGGAAGATTATTAGTGAATGGTAGGGGGTTCATCACTTGCTTAAAATAAAATTATTTTTAAAAGCTTAATTTCTAGTAAAGCACGTAATTGTACTCAAATGGTATTTTTTCTGTCCATAAAATAAACAAATAAGCAATTAACTTCCATAGTTTCGTGAAATCAAAATTATAAAACAAATATTTTCATAGTTACTTCACTATACATTTCAGCAGTTTGTTACTAATATGACTGTGTGCCTAAGAGAGAATTACAGCTACTGTATTTATAAAAGTACAAAATATTTCTCTATAGTATTAGAAAAATACCCAAGGGTATTCTTGTATTTGTTGGCCTAAAAACGCACACAACATTTAAAGCAAATAGAGTTCCTTTGTCATTACTTATTGAAGAAAACTACAAGCTAGAGATTTTGATTTAGTTTTCAGATGCCCATTTTCTTCTGGATCGAGAAGACTGCAGGTGTTGCGATATTAATAGAGTTGACATAAATAGAAAGTAACTGACTAAATTAAAGACATGATTCATACCAGAGAGAGAAATCTCCCCAGACAGCACTTGTGTTTTTTAAGCACTTTTGATGTTAAACCAAATGTAGGTACATTGTGTTTGGAGTTTAAGATGTAGCTTTTTTTTTTTTTTTAATGAAAACATTCGGGATTTACAAAGGGAAGAAAACCACTTGGCTACGTTTCCTAGATTAGCAGTGTGACACGACCGAAAAAAAAGAGAAAACAGTGACCTCTCCGCGGTCCTTCCCCGGTTCACCGCGTGGTTGCCATTGTGCTGTAATTTTGGCCGATGGCGCACGAGCTCGTTTAGCTTTGTTTCCCGTTCCCCGCTGCGCCGCGCGGTGCCACTAATGCGAGGGGCCTGGTGTCCCCGCACAGAGCGGGCATTGTCCCCGCGGGAAGGAAGGATACAGCCAGCCGAACAGCAGGGAGTAGCTGCTCTTTGTGTTGAGCGCGCAGGCGATCCCGCGAAGGTCCCGCGCCAGCCCCACCAGCAGACGCTGTCAGTGGGAAAGAGGCACCGTAATTGATTTTCACGTTAGCGCCGAGCAGATGGAGTAATAATCAGCCAATAATGGCCGCGTATCTGATTTTGATTCATTAGTTTAAATGGCTCGCTCTGTTTTTTGTTTTTTTAATAAAAACCACAAAGATTCTGCGAACAGACGAGATCGCCACAAGTTTTATAGCGCTAACACTAGCAAAACGCTGAGGAAATGCTTTTGATTATTCAATATGCTATCCTAATGAATAATGCAAATTAAAACACAATATATGAATACCGTGTATTAAAGTTTAAAAGTGCTTCCTGTATTAATACATTTAAAGTAACAATAACAATAAAACGTTAATTTAAGCTTGTAATATTTTGAATGAAGTGTAAGACTGATACTCATAATAAGCTACAATTAAGGTTGCACTGAGATTCGCATTGTACTGTTATTTTAACACTTATTTTTTTAAAGTATTTTTTCAAGTTTGGTTTCTTCAAAAAGCAACTTTTTTTCTTTTTCTTTTTTTCTTCCTGAAAAACTTGCAAATCTCTATCTGTATTAACATCAATTCTGAGATGAATTTCTTTTTTCCTTCTAATGCCTGAATGTGGTTTCAGAACCCTTGCAGCTCAAATGCAGACAACATTTTGTACATAAATAATTAGCCTCTACTAAAAGGATGTTTTCAGGATAATTAATAGACATCAATAAAAACAAAAAATTTAACAATATAAATAAAGTTTTCCATTTACTTTGATATAAATATTCTTTTTTAAAAAAATTAAGTAGTTTTAATAAATTTTATTTGTGTGTTGCAGGTGGGGTTTGCATTTTTTTTTTTACCATAATAAAAGACCACAGACCCTGGCAAAATAATCACAGAAGCATGGCAAAGAAAACCCAGTAAAGAGTTCTCTCTCTAAAACCAGAGTTTTCAATAACGTACCCCTTGGTGATAAAAGTGTAATATTTATAGTGTTTGGAAATATAAAAAGTAAGATTCACAGATTAATTTTAATTGATCACATAAAGAGCAAATTATGGTTGACGCCTAAACGTAACCTTACGAGGGCTAATTTCTGCTTTTCACATCCAGACCCAATAGTCCACCTGACTTGGATGGTGCACACAGATTTATCCAAGGATACACTGAGTTCTCTGCAAACCACTGGTGAGGTTGCTAAGGGTATTTTAATATTTGCATTTCCATTCTGCCATGCATTGAAATGGCCTGAACTTTCAAGATGCTGAGAGGTCTCAACTCTCATTAACTTTAAAGTGACTCTGAAATCACTAGAGAGGAAGCGTTCAATGCTGAGAAGATGCAATATAAAATTGTAGGTTTACATTCATCTGTATTTTCATACTTGGTGTGTTGTTTTGTCCTCACAGAAAATAACTGCTCAGCAGACACGGCAGCCAAACCATAAAGAATTAACAGAACTCGTCAGGAACACTTTATACTTCTTTCTGAATGGATACGGAGATGCAACAATACATATACAAGGAAGTGGAAATCTGCCAGATCTATTTGGGTTCCTCTGCCCATTCTAACCACAAAAAAGGGGCCAAGTGGGACTGCAGGGGCAGGGACGGGGCAGGGACCACGGGGACCCGCGGCCCCGCACGACATGAACCTGCCTTTGTTTGGGGATGGGCTGGGACAGCAGGAGCTCCCAGCTCACTGCGCTCCGCACAACACGGCTTAGAAAATAACCCATATTCCTCTAACATGCTTATTCTGTCTTCATAAAAACAACTGGTTGTAGGAAAACACTCTTTTGAAAATATATTTAAGGAACAGTTTGGTTGTGAGACTCTAAAAACTATTAATAAAAGCGTATGTGCAGCTCTCTTTAAACTATAGTTCCAGGTTTTTGGGAACCTACACAAACACCAGGCAATTTCAGACACTATTTGACCCGTAATTCTAAAGAAAGGAGAACAACTACTACACAAACTACATTTCTTGATGTTCTATTCTTTAAGTTCAGGTATTGTTATTAAAAAGTCAATGCCATGTAGAACACTATTCTTAATAAATGACCTCAGTCTACAAGGCACCATAATATTCTTGTTCTAGAAGATCCCAGCAAACTTGGTGGTTTAGATATTATCCGTTGGAACTCAACTTCATAAAATAACATTGTCTATAGTTGGCAATGGCCAAACAGCCTATTTAATAGCCCACAGAATCCTGAGATCAGTCCTGATCTGTTTAGGTCACTGGTAAAAATACCTTTCAACTCTAACAGGTGCAAAAATCACCCTAGATTTCCTGCTTGCTTAAGTCACATTTAGTAAAAAAAAAAACCCAAAATGCTAAAATCTCAAGACAGACTAATTTTAGCCCATTACGAGTTTTCAAATAGCCCTTATGGGCACAAAGTTTACTAATGACAAACAACACTATACACTTTGACATCTACTTTTGGTCTGTCACCCTGTGGGATTCGAAGGGCCTTGCAAACTTAACGGAGTAATTTGAAGAATACACAACCCAACACCAGCCCTTTCTGGGGCAAAGTGACAGTTAATAACAACACCAGCAACTGCAAAACGAGTCAGCTGAGAAGTGAAGAACAATAAATACAAGAAACATTGCAAGAGGAGCTTGTCAGTAGTGTGGGGCTTTATACGTTGCTTTTCTTGCTAAAGAAACAATTTTGTTCAAATTTCTATTTTGAAATATTCTTCCCCGAATGTCAGGGATAGATTTACTTAAGATTAATTAAAACAAAGCCATTTTTAAAAGAAATCCAAATTTTTTGCTTCAAAGTTCCAAAGAAGATTTTTCAATGGATTTCTCAAATGAAGGGAGCAGAAAATTTCAATATTGAGAGAGCAAACCCTATGACTTGCCAACATGTGCCAAGTGTCTGACTAACGCAATTTAAACCAGACGAGACAACTCACGCCACCCACCCCCAAAACGGGGCTTGTAATGGAAAGTCTGACAGACCCTTAACTACAGTGGCACTACTGGGTGCAGCTATAATATTACCCTCATAATTCTACTATATAATAACAACAAAGGAAAAAAAAGGTGAAGGGTCATTGCGCTTTGTCTTTAGAATTAAGATGGCTGTCTTCATCCTTACAGCATACTCTTAATTCTGGAGACACGTCTTAATAACCTCTAAATAGTTCCAACAAAAGAGCCGTGTCAGAGGAATGAGCAGGCCCCAAGGTGTTTCAACTGGAGTGTTTTCATCTGCCTTTATTGCTCTATCCCTCTCCAGAATTAAGGCAATAACCTGTGATAAATTATTCAGGAACTGCTACAGGGATCAAAGCAAAATCATTCTGTTAAAGTGCTGTTTGCAACATTTGGCACTTAGTGTGAAAACTTTTAATGTGTGCAAGCTGAAAATCAAGGATTTTAAATAATTTAACAGCGTGGAGTTTCTACAAACCAGCTAAAGATAGCATGTTGCTATTTAACTGCTTTTTCCTCAGATCCTTTTTTTCATGCGTTTCTAGCAAATCTGATGATGTCACAACTATAAACAAAGTGCTACTGAGATTCCGGCTACCCCGTCAATATAGTACTTAACTGGATTGCCAAGAGAAACCTTGACATTCTTAGGAGAAAATTAGCCGTGGTTTTAATACTGGACGTTTTTTCCTATTAACAACAAAATGGGAAGAAGGAACTAGCGAGAAAGAAAAGAAACAACCCAAAACCAACAGCAAAAAGGAAAGCAAAGCACATAATTACTTAAGCCATCCTCAATTATATTTGATGTCCCTGGAAAAGAAACCTAAACATATGTTTTGTATGCAGATTTAATGATTACAAATGTATTTTAAAAAGAAAGGGCTCCCTTGTTGTGACTGTTTTTCAATGGTGTATTTCAGAAATATTAAAAAACAAAGAAACCCCTAGCCAGTTAGAAAGTCCTAGTAAAACCCACAAATTAAATGAATTTGGCAGTCCTGGACCATTTTCGTAGTGATATTTTCACAGTGTCATCTCCCTGTGGATCGGAATACTAAGCATTTTATTGAAGAACTGAACTGGTTTTGTTTGCAGTACTTGCAAAATGAAGTACCTGAAAGCACTTTTGCATGTATTATTTATTCATCATGATAGAAAAATAGCTTTAACCTAATAAATTACGTTTAAGAGAATTTAGAGCAAAAGTTCTGTTTATGATAAAGCAACAGATTCAGTCCTTTATCAGTAGCTTAAAGCACCAAGTTTTCTTTATACAAATTAGACAGATGGTGCTTACAGTAGAATTTACTAAAGGTCTGTCACAACAAATGCAGCCAAGCTGCATATTTAATCACTGCAGAACCTTGTCTACCTGCAGCTGCCAACTGCTAATCCAATTTCCCTGATAAATGTGGCAAGAGACACGATCAGCAATAAAGAGCATCTAACTCCATTTTCCTGCAGGGCGTCTTTTGATGAACATTTAGGACGGAAGCGGGAGTGCACTGTGTGGCCCTGCCTGGTGGCAGCTGCATGCATTCTGAAGACACAGTTCTCAGGTTACTCACTTAATTCTGCCACTATCATTATGTTGCTATTGATCTCAGTAGCTCTTGTCTACACAGCATTACTCTAGATGAAGCTGAATCAGGCAGTTATCATGCATCAAACTTGCTCAAAAGCCTGGAGATTTCCCCTTAATTACTTGTGATTTTATTTGCAAATACCGTTAAAGTGTAATCAAGCAGTCACTTTCCAGGGTCGTTAAGAACTTGCTAGTTTAGGAATATATCACTGGCACTCCATTAAAGTTTCTCTGCTAAGGTGGTGTCAAGCAAACCAGACAGGACAATGGCAAAATTATTTTAATAAACTGAATCCTCACATGCAACAAACAGAGTTTCCTATAGAGAGGGTAGTGCTATCAAACGACCGTGTTATTCTGATTTTTAGGATTTATAATTCGAAAATATGAGAGGTGAACCCAAGATAGATGAACTGCATCTGAACTGTGCCTATTTAATAAATGAAAAGTTATTAAAATTAACTACATAAAGCAACAACAAATAAGGAAGCTGGAATTAAGTAATTGTTGAAACAGCTTTAAGTTCTATTTAAAAAAATATTAAGCTTAATTCAAGTGATTATTGCGAACTGTGCACCTTCTGGTAACGTCAGAGATGTACTGCAGAACTGCAGACAAATTATTTACTAAATCTTTCTAGCATATCTGTTATTTTCTTATGAAAGGAAGTGGATAAATACAATGATGTAATATTTAAGTTTCCATCACATTGTAAAACAGCAAATTAAAACTTACTGTGAGGGTTTCTTCGAAATTACCCTGTGTAGCTGCAGCGAGCGCTCCAGTGCGCACTGTTAACTATTTATTCAGTGACGGGAGAAGGGGATCTCTTTAATGCAATAGTGCTCTAATATATTATCATTCCTGATGATGCAGCTTCTATCTAGCAAGTCTTTTTCTTCCCTAAAATATACTGTTGTTTTGACACAAACAGCTTGCTACACTTAAGGATTTTACTAATAAAACATAATGTTGTGTTAGATATTATGACTGTTGCCACAGCTGAACTGACTTGTCAAATCAATCCTAATATGGCTCCCACAGGCACATAAAAACCTTATTTAGCTATCAGTTATCCTAATCACTTTGTTCAGTTTAAGGGTGCAATACTTCAAGACCAGTTCCTATTTATACATATATGCCCAGCCATTTAATAAAGTCCTGATTTATATAATAAATTCTTGTTCGAAAAAATACTTTAAAGCAGCAGTGTTTTATCAAGTGTGTTACAACACGTCTCCTCATACCCCCAAATAAATATGTTAATATACACAAACAGGATACTTGCATGGCAAAGGGGAATATTACACATGAAACAGATAAGCTATCACTGGAGACAAATTTGTCCCTTTGATTATAAATGGGGATCAAATGGGGTCACCAGATCTGCAAAGTACTGAAAAACCCCATGGCCTTTATAAAAATCTTTGTACAAAGTTTATTTAGGATAGTCATTTGTAGTGCTTGTTTTTCTACTGTCTACATCCCCAATTATATATATTTATACAGGTACAAATATAAATATAAGAATACATGCCAAGAGAGACAGAAGACAGGACAAGCTTGTTCTTAAATGTTTGCCCCACTATTAGTTTTTCCAATCAATAATTTCTTTCCCTATAATTGAAATAAACCTACCTTTGCTTCTTCTTGTTCAAAACTACTGTTGAATATCCGAGTCACACTTTCAAATGAAACTGTGAGGGGGAGCATGAAATTCTCAAACTCTTCCTCGTCTTCACCTACAGGAAAAGAAATCAAAACAAAACAGCAAAAGCATCACATCATATTCATGCTTTTTCGGCAGGGTCAGCCTCTTCAGCTTTTACAGAAAGGTCTCACTGACATAATCGGAACTTTCATATAACCTACAGGAACAAAAATCTGAGGTTTGACATATTTTTACTGAGTTATAAACAAATTGCTGATCGCAAACAACTTGTACCAGAGACTGACACATCTCTGTTTTTCACATCTTTCTCCTTTTCATAATTCTGTTTTCTCTGTTAAGCTGACAGCATTTCTTCAGTACCCTAGAAGAATATTCACATAAGAAAGTCAAGACTCAACAGTCAGAAAATGTTAAATTTAAAATGGCAACAATAAATTAGACCCTTTCACGTGTGTACTTTGTAGTATGATGTTTAAATCACTATCTTTTATGATCATACGCAATTTTTTTTGCTACCTTCTGCCTATTTAGTATACGGAATGAAGCTGCCATGGAAAAACCTCTGGAGTGTGTTGGAGTTATTTGTATAACACTATTGCCTCATTTGTTTCAGGTGTGAATTTAGAGTAAAAGAAACAAGATATTGCGGTACGGTAGGGAAAAAAAGAGATTGTCTCAGTTAGATAACCGGGAAGTCTGGATTGTTTTTGTCATGATGCTGAACAAGTAACTCTAAACAACAACAACTTAGAAATGGCAATTTGCTTGAGGATTGGTACTCACGCTACTTATCTGCGGGCCCTTAATGAGGGCAGCTTGCCTCTCTCATGCAGATTCCCCTCGAGAGTAATTCAGAGTAGGAACTTAATTTATGTTCTTTAAAGAGCTCTTTGCTATACGGCTTCCCTCCCTCTTCATCAGCAAAGTCTGACAAACTAAGTTGCAACTGAGGTTAGAAGGAGTCTTTTGTGTGCCAAATTGGTTGTGCAGAGTTAGGCTGAGCTTTACGGTTTAGCTTCTACACTTCACATACCCACCTGTGAAATGGGCCTAATTCCAGCTTCTTGTCCCTAGAGAAATGGTGCAGACCCCATCGCTCACTCCAGCGCAACAGTAAGAATGCCAGAAAAGGCCAAGAAGAAAAAAAGGCCAGGAAGAAAAAACAGGCACAACAGAAAGCAAAGCATGGACTAACACATAAATCCAGATGACAATGCAGACACACACAAAAAAATCAAAATACCCAGTAGCTCCTCATTAAGCTAGGATGACACATCTTCTGAATAGAAAGAGGCAAATATCCTCTGAGAGGAATAATTGTGATCCTGCAATTAAAACTGCCTCCTACCAATGTAAATATTTACAATGGAGAGGGAAAGCAAGCTGTAGAGGCAATCCTAATGATGGTGTTTCCTCAGTTCTAAATACTTCCTGTTGTGACCTGAACTGCTACCATGTACCACAGGCCTTTTGTGCCCAGTTTTCCACATATTTTTAAAAGCAAAGGAATTACTTTCAGTAGGTTACTGCCACTGCACTGGTCAGCCCCAGTTACAGAGACTTCAATCCATGCTCAAGAACTTTTTTATAGGAGCAAAGTAAGGGGCAAAATCTGGGATGAGCATCTTGTTCCAACACAGTACGAGTTTCTCTGTTGCCAATCTCTTTGCTCAACCAGCATCAGCTTCCTCTTACCCTCCTAGAAGCTAAACTATTTCTATATGCATTGCATATCCTGATGTTTTTCTCCTTTTAATTGCTTATCAGATTTTCCTCAGAGCATTAAAAAAAAAAAAAAGATCAATCATTTAGGAAAATCTGCATTCTAGCATTGTCCCATGCCAGCGTAGAGTCTCACAGAAGTCATTCAGATTCTGCTTCATGCAGAATCAGGGTTCAATTGTTATCTATAGAGTTCTCAGGAGAAACGTGAATTATCACAACATAGCAAAAGAGTCCACTAGAGTCATCTAGAGTGCTGTGTATCACTAGAAGAGGAATTCCATGAAGATACTATATGCAGAGCCAAATTCAAGATGAAGCCTTCCTGAAGGTAGAATCTCAAGCATACTTTTTAAAAAGTTGAGAGGACCAAAGAACTATTAGAATGTCCAATGCTGACTGAGACCAACACTTGAATGACCAACCAACTCATTCTGGAAACAGGGTAAGGGGAAATCTTATGTGTTATTTCTGCTTTAAACTTCAGCACGGGCAATGAAGAAAGAATATACTATTAGGATCCTATACAGTATTGCTCTATTAATAAAATAATTCGTAAGTTTTAGAAAGGAAACACAAATTACTGCCTTTACACTGCTTCCACATTCCCGTACAAGCCACATTCATATCCTATTAATAGTACAGGATTAATAAGGAAAGGAAGAAACGATCCTAAACAAAGCTACCATGGTAGATTGTTCATTTTCTAATGCAAACTATGCGTACACATCCTTACGACGTCATTTGAAAGAAAAGAGAAGCCTCACACGTAAGTTCTGGCAGATCTGCGTGCGGGTTACAGCAGCAGTGATTTAAACCTGCCTCACTTGGCGAGGTTGGGCACGGAGCTCGAGCACAGACACCTTAGTGCTGGCCCCTGACAAATCATGCCAAATACCTCTCGAACCTATTTTATACAGCTGAGATCTACTCCTTTCGCTAGTGCAAAAGAAAAAGTGATTAATATTCATTAATCCTAGTAAAAACTTTGATTTAAACCTAACTTTTACAGGTGTTCTTGTATTAGTTTTGGTTACGATATACGTCACACTAAAGAATATTCAGTTTACTTTAGAAATCTTGGATAAAATGTTGCAATTATAAATGCAAAAAAATATTTAAAACACAACCTGGGGCACATAAGGAATTCAAAGTCTAATTATATTCATATAAGGTTCAAGTAATTAAACAGAAACCAAAGTGCATTTTGAAGCAAATACCGATTAATACATTACCGATTTTTTCCTACTACAATTAACTTCTGCCAGTCACTCCAACATTACATTGTTTAAAATATAAATATTCTGAATTTACTGTACTTAAGTAATCTCCAAAAATTGTTCATACATCAAACAATTACTTATAACCACAACCACCAATAAAATGCATTTAAATTTTGGTTTCCATGTAAATTGCTTATTGTTCATATAAAAGGATTTTATATAAAGTTCTTCACTTAATTTGAAAAAAACAAAGATGACAATTGGTACAACGCATTTTAGTCTAAAAATGCCAGTTTGCATAGTTTGAATTCACCAGGTAAGAATGATGCCATTTAATGCTTACACAAACACATAGAAAGGACAGCTTGTGTACGCCTTACTTTTAAAATTTGCATCCTAAACCACTTGTACCTGCTTGTGTCTCTAGGTGTGCTTTTCTACCAGTTCAAACCCAATTCTATTCCAGTAGGGACCCAAAGGACAATAGCTTAAACACTGATGTTTGTTTTTCCCCAATACTCCTGATCATTTAAGATCTTGTAGAGCTTTTAAACAGAGGAATCACAACTACCTCGATCAGCTTGCGGCCCATTGTAAGTCACGCGCCTGAATTTTGCCTGACGTATTTTTACACAACCTCTACTTTGAGATACAATTTTTAGCACCTGTGAGCTTGTTTTTACCAAATCTTTTTTTTTTTTTCCCCCTGTAGGAAAAGTTACTGAAACTGCATGTGTAACCCATTTTATATTAGAAAATGTACCTATTGCTTATGTGATACAACACCGAGACAGTGCTGAACGCAGTTTAACTGCAAGGGAGGCAGGTCCGGCTCATAGTTGCCATTTTTTAAGAAAATGCCGATGAATGTGGCTCAGTCTTGCCTCAAAACGGTCTGTTCCCAGCTCTGCTCAGCAGTAGCCAGTACAGACACCCATTGTCAGCAAGGGGAGAAACAACCACCGTTGGCTATGACGGTGTCAATCTCTTGTGCACACACGTTGCCTGGTTAAGTCCTTGTGTCAGGGCTGGAAATCAGGACACAAAAGACTTGTTAAGGGCAGTGACTGCATTCAAAGTGACTGAACCCTTCATCACATCTCACTATTAAAGCGTGCACTGGGTTTTACATGTGTCTAACCTCTCTCATTTCCAAGGGACAACTCAAAAGGTAAGCCCAAGTGCATACTTAAGTATTGCTGGTTGAATTGCGGAGCTCTTGTCAATGTTTGTTAAAACTCAGAGTCTTTGTGTATTGGGAACTTGTATGAAGAAGCGAAATAAAAAACCTTCTACTGTAAGCTGGAAGGTTCTGGCATAGTAAGTATCTCACCTGGAAATACAAAATGCTTACTCAGGTAAGTTCTCATAGTTAATACAAGAAGTGCTTCTGTGCAAAAAATCAACTCATCCTGCTTATTTCTCCAGCAGAAAACAAACAAATAAATACAGGGTTATTGCTTAATGCCATCATCTCAGAAGTTGATAGGCAGTGATTCAAATACCAACTATAACATATTTACTGTACAATTAAGCTGCTGTTTGACTGATTAACCTTCAAAACTCATAGCATTACACAGGACAGCGAGGCGTCCCAGGGACACGGGAGGACGACCTTACCTAAATCGACCATGAGAAGCCGCGTGAGAGCCGTGTAGAACACTGTCCGGCACCGCAGGTCACTGAGCCCGCACTCACCACCGATGCCCAGGAAAGGGAACTGCTTACTCTGGTGAAAGCATATGGAAAGTTAAAGTGTTCTACGAAACGTACTACACACAATGTTTGTTATCATTAGAAAACTTACTGTGTGGTTCTGAAGCATGAATTTCACAGCCTCTATTTTCACAAGCCTTTTCAGGAGACCATAAGTAGCAGGTGTTAAGGAAAAATCGGCCTTGCAGCATTATGATTACATTATCAGGTTGTACAAGCTTTCGAGAATTTTTAGTGAGAAAAAAATTCTAACTGAAACAACAACAAATGTAGGTTAAAAAAAATCTGGATTTCATCTAGAAATATATGTCCTAGAGATGTTCTTTAGAACATTAAAGACCACAATCTATTATTAATTAAAGAAATTACTTTGCATGGCATATATTCTAGTCACAGAAGAGATGAATGAACTAAGTGACTTTTATAATTAAATGGGGAGTTTCTGATAATAAATGGAACTTTTTTTCCCAGATAGACCAACGTCATCAGCATGTTTAATAAAAAAAAAGTGGTTTTGCAACTGCTTGTGTTGAAGAAGACTGGCACTTGGCAACGGCAAATGTAGGAGCTCTAAGCAGCAGCTCTAAGCAGCTCTGAAGTAATGGCCTCAAAAATCACAGAGGTGATCTTCCAGACCCATCAAAAATCACATTTAATTTGTTTCAGTTACAACAGGAAAAAAATATACCTTGTACATACTAAGCGATGTTAAACACTTAACCAAAGTATTTTCAGATGTATAAAGAACTGAATGGAAATTTCTAAGAACATACAAAGTCTCAGAGCCAGAGCGAAGTCCGTAACAAGGTGGCATAGCTGGGAATTTCGGATGTATCTATGGATATTTCCACAGAAATCCCAGTTTCTTCAACCTTATAAAATACAGAGCCAACCTAACTGACTGGGCTAAGCATGAACTAAGCACGAAGGGCTCCGGTCCACCCACTGCCTGGGCTCACGTGGGATAAGCTCGAGTCCGTTTGCACCTGCTTGTCCCCAAAGGCTCCCTGGGAGACACATGCTACATGACACAGCAATTTCCTGGACTGTATTTAATCTACAGGTGACATATTCCAGCATGACTTATTAGGCAATTACACCTGATGAAATGTAATATTTTTCTTAAGGTTTCTTTTAAAAAACATGATAGATCCTATTAAATCAAAAACCTGATTTTGCAAAAACTATGTTACAGAAGACCTTAAAGGTCAGATGGTTAAGATTGGTTTCACAATGTGATTCCTTTCCTAACTACGAACATCGTTAATGACATGAGCACACACTAATTCTCTGTATCGTATGATTTGGGCTGGGCAAAGGAGATAATCCTGTGTATCCCAAAAAGAGCCATGCTGACATCTCGGTGAGCTTCAGTAGAGAGGGAACCGCTGCTTCGAGGGACGTTTGCAAAAAAGGTGCCAGCGAATGGCCAAAGGAACGGCCTGGACTTTCTGACTCCTGCTTCTCCTTCGTTTGAGATAAAATTGCTGGATGACTTTCCATAAGTCATTTAAATTTCACTGTCTCAGTTCCACATCCATAAAACGGGGACGTAAAAGGTTTTGTGGTATCCAAATATACTAATACACTTTTTAAGGAATGCCATAGTAAAATTCAAACCCCAGAAACACTCATCAGCATCGATGGTATCAAGTGAATGAAATGACTTACGGGCTTGTACATTCCACAATGAATATTATAAAACCACGACTTGTTAGTTTACCAAACACTGTTCTTTGGCATTGAGATTCTTTAAGAAATAATGAGTACAACTGCATAACTTAAGACTGTACAGCAGCGCCTACAGTCCTGGACAAACACAGAAGATCTTACAACCCACTACCCATATAACACTTATTATTGTTACCATTTTTTTTCGGTCCTTGCTGCTTGCTTCACTCTGCCATTCCTGCACATAATTGATTGAAGAGCTTGATTACTTTTATGGGAACAAACAATTTCCCTTTTCATTTTAAATGGATTAAATTCTTTTTAAACAGTTAAAAGTGTAAGAAGAGATTTTATAGCTGCTATTAGAAAACCTCCTAATCCAGTTTTAAGATTATGTTCCTTTGTCAATCTGTAACATTTGACATAGCATTAGCTGGTTTTATATTGCAACGCTACATAGTTTTGTTCTGTTTTGTTTTTTTTCTCTGTTACAAGGAAGAGCCTTTCATAACATAAAGCTAACAAAGACATGGATAAAGAATTTTCAAGAGACTATAAATATCTTACCCAAAGTTATTGTACAAAATAACAATGAAACTGCAGTGATTTTGCTACCAAAATATACAGTGGAAAAGTTAATTATTAGGAAGAACCAAATGTGCATGAGGGAGCACTACGGCTTCAAAGACATAAAGGAATGACTAACATATTCCATTATGTAAATGAATTCAAAGATATTTCACGACTGATCAGCTAGGAGGGACATAATGATTTATAATTCAAATAACTGAGCTTTGAAATCAAATTGGGCTAATATATTTCGAAATATGCAAACCTGGAATAATTGTGAAAGTAATGTAAACCATGACACCAGCTCCACTCATTTGTTGCCTTTGTTGTTAATACTGTCTCATGTTTTTTCTTCCTCCCCTGCCCCGTTTTACAGTATAGTTGCTGGAATTAAGGTACGCTTTTAATTCTAGATTATCCTTTAGAAAAAAGATAATTATCCATATAAAAGAAGAAAAACACCGATTTCTAAGACCGTATAGAAACTGATTGACATAAAGTACTGAGATAAAATAAATTATTATTTCAACCTTTCAGGCCAGCCACAATTGAATCTATATCAAATACTGAAAATTGATCCACTGGATCCAGCATCTTAACAATACACTATTTCTTTCAAAGCAATATATACTTAATGCCTTTAAAAAAACCCCTAATATAATGTGAAAAGGCCAAAGTTTGCAATGCCAGGAAGTAGTTATAAACTACTTCATATGTTTGAAATAAAAAGTACTTCAGTATTATTATTAAAAAAAAACTATTGGTAGAGTTTTTATAGGAAAAAAATACATATCTTTAAAAGCCAAAATGACCAGTGAAATTGGGTTGTACATCATTTTCTGGGAAAAAGGAAAAACAGCCTCGACAGGTGTAATTTATCATTTTTCTGATTTAATACCAAAGAAATATATTAAAATAATAAAAAGAATCCTGAAATCCTCAAAATTTGTAGTGATAAATAGCCCTCCCAGTCTTTATTGCATTATGCCTACTAACAGAAATATTGCATGGTGGATTTTGCCAGACAAGGACGATTATTTTCCAATAAAAAGTTGCATATTAAATTCCAGCACAAAAGTGGGTGTCTAATACTTTTGAAATCTTTTATGGTTTGCCAGGGAACACAATTTTAAACTTAACTAATACAACATCGCGGTGAAGTGAACCAGCGTTAAAGCTTTGTACAACCCCACCCATCTAAGCTACTGTTCTCGGAATTTTTGTTTGAAGTATTTCCATCCAAAAATCACTGAATACATTTTCGGTATTTATGTTTTTAGTTAATCTCTCTATTTATTAGTTTTTAACTATTTCACATTGATGTTTCAGATGTATATTTATGCAGGCAGTGCTGCTTTACATCCTGACTATGCAGAGGGGTCTGCAACTGCTCTTGGAACAGTTTGCAAGTCTCTACAAAGAAAAAAAACACAATTTCATCACAATTCTACTCTTCCACAGAATTTAGGTTGTTAAATATGTACTTTTTAATCCTTTCTAGGCCCTGATATTATTTTACCTATTTCACGAGCAGAAACTCATTTACTGCAAATATAATGTCGAAACTCAAACTACGCAGACATTCCAGCTTTGGAAAAGTATTATTGGCACCAGTCATTTATACTGTCCCTCATTTTTGAGAGCTACCATGTGAACAGATGCCTTTGAAAGCCTCCACAAGACGTGAAATGTTGGATGCTTGTTGGCTTCAGCAGTAATATGAGGCTGATTATTTCAGCAAGTATATGTACATAAGTAAATAAACAAGGACTTATAAGTTCGGTGCAATATGTTAAATTTCTTGGTTATTTTGGAAGTGTTTTGAAACCTAGTGAAGCAATAAGTATATAGTATAAAAGAGGAGAAAGCTCATTAGTCTCTCCATAAATCTTATCAATGAAATAAATGTCTCCCTTCGGTTTTTGCCAAATTTCTTAGTAATGTTTCATTTTCAAGTCCTTTCCAGTCCTGTTTCTGTGATGCCGTGAGACCATAAACACATGCATATTTAAAATATCAAGTTAGCTGCTTAATGGTATTTCAAGTAAACATATAGAAGTACACATTGTATGATTTTCATTAAACAAAATTCACTTATGGAATGTGGAAACCCACACTCATCTTTCAACCCAAGGAAATATATTAAAGTTCTTCTTATACGATTAGAGTTCTATGGAGAAATAAAATGATACCAATTGTCATATTCCAGGTGCCTTCCCCTCTGCTTGTCTAACAATCTTCTCTAAAAAATTACTGAAAGGTTGTTTTTATTTTAAAATAGAGAAGGATTTCTATATTGCATGTTTTCATGAGCTCTGGTGGTTTATTATCTGTCATATACCTTTAAATATTGTGTCACATCAAAAACAGGTACTACTATTTTTTTTTTTTTAATCTTCTTGCTCAATTGACTGAAAATTCAAAGAGCAAACATCCTTCTCCAGCTTATAAGTGAATAGTAGGATAAGATGCAAAATGTTTGCAATGGATAGCAAGTTAGCAACCATGATTTGGGTAAGAATTTCACAAAACTCCTTGAGCCCAGACAAAAATCCACATGCAAAAACCCCATATGATATAGTGAGGAGCTTAGAATCAGGCAACAACGAAACCCGTGAAGAGGCTTGTGTTTAAAATCTAACGTGTGCCTCATGTCTTAACTAACTCACCCTCAAAGTAAAACCAGTCCTGTTCTCAACTGCTACCAGAATCAATGCTCAATATTGTTGACTCATCAATGGTATTGACTTGAAGAATATTAGGAAGGGGACAGACAACCATAAGCAACTTGTTACATGAGTTCTCTTTCGTTGATGAAATATAGGTGGACATAAGCACACCTTTTAAAATCTGTGCACATAAAACAATAAATCAAGATGAATAAATATTAATAACCTAATTGGTTTAAAAATGTGGCATATGAAACAACAAAAGTCACATATTAATTTTTACCTTAATATTTTCAAATAATACGTTATGGCATATACAAGAAAAAGGATATCCACCAGAAAGGTCATTTAGAAACTGAAGAGTTCTTGAAATCACGGGCTCACATCTTCCCCGGTATTTCAGATTTGTAACACTAGAATAAAAACAAACAAACCAAACAAAAACCAACCAAACAAAAGAGTGAGATTTCGTAACACATTTTCCTCTTTTTGACAAGTGCAGTGCAAAAGCTCAGAGTAGCAGTGCATTGTACTATAAATGTATTTCTGTCGTGTCTTAGGATTTTCCATTTGTGAGACAGAAAATGCTACAAAACCACGCCATTCTTTTTCCTGAACAAGGGATTAAAACATTTTTTCTAATACTGTAACAAATATATTCATTAAAAAAAAATCCATCATGTCATAATGAAATAAATTATCTGAAGCTTACCCCTACTTATATCTATCTTTTCAACACAATATCTGGCCACTTAACTTCTGTAGTATTTATCTGCCCAGTTCTTCACATGATAAAAACCAAACTGTTACAAATTCCCTATGAAAATTTCCATAGGAGAAACGGGGCACAGAAAAACTAAGGGCCAATTCACAGAGCTACTGATAAACCCAATTCCCAGTGCAACTCTACCTAACAGTTCTTGTACTACTCCCTATTTTGCTTCTTCCCTACACCAAACACTTTAGTGAAGCCAAGATACATGAGAGATACTGCATTTCCCTAATTGCAGCCCTTCTCAGTGCATTTAGGAAGCACACTCTGATTAATGAACCAATGCATAAATTATGATATAGGATAACACCAGACCTATTATCAGTCCTTGGGGAACACCACATAAAACCACTTTCCATTTTTGAAGGCAAACTCTTATAATACACCTTTCAGTGGAATTAGGCAGCTAACAGCGGAGATAGAATAGAACAGAACCATTTTGGTTGGAAAAGACCTTCAAGATCATTGAGTCCAACCATAACCTAACTCAGGCACTAAACCATGTCCCCAAGAACATCATTCAAATGCCTTTTAAACCCCTCCAGGGATGGTGACTCCACCACTGCTCTGGGCAGCCTGTTCCAATGCCTGACAACCCTTTCCATGAGGAATTTTTCCCTTGATGATGACTTGCTCTACTACCTTTTCCATAGGTTCTGTGTGAGACACGGAGCACAGAGCTGGGACCTTATACAGCATCTTCTATACTGGGATGCAGTCCGTGACCTGGGATGGAATCTGGGTGTTCTACTAGATTTGTTAGGAGGTGAAGAGGTGGCAGCAGCCTTCAGATGAAAAGGGTAAATCGAGGCCAGTAAAGCAGAGGAATGTACTTTTTGTCAAACGAGGAGTGGTTACAACAGTAAGTTGAGAGTCACTGATCTTGTATCAGTCTTTTCCTAGTTTTTTTATGGGAAGGTCCTGTAGGCCAGTGCCAACAATCTTACTGAGTCCAAACGTCTGCTACTTACTGCTCCTGTTGGAAACTCCAGTCCATGAGTCCAAGAAGAAATTACAGCCCCACTCCCCCAAACAGCTCAAATGCATTTATCACTTAATTATACACTGATTCCTAGCAACTTTTTCAAGTACTCCTTTTGGAATCCAAGCTGGCCTGGTCAGCCTAGAACAAGTTGCACCCTCTCAAATTCCCTTTTTTGAAGGCACATACTATGCCCTGCTTTTCTGGGACACCCACCATCACCCTTCATAGCTTAAAAAGGCAAAAGAAAGTGGAATGTCCCTCCTTGCTCCAGACAGATCCACAGCAGAGTTTCTGGTATTGGATTCATCTAGAGAAACAAAAATCAGGCCACCGCAGCCTGTTAAACACAGCCTAATTAAACACAGCCTAATACAAAGGCAGCAGGGCTCCCCAGCTCAGAAGCCCTGCACCTATTCCTGATGGCAACATCAAATTGCTGGGGTGAATCTCAAACTGCCCTGTGATCCAGACTAAGTCACTTCAGATTTGTATGCCTCAGTTTCCTTGTCCGTAGAATATGCTTTAAGCATTCAAAGACCGCGATGCAGGAGGTAAAATCAGTACCAGCTATTTATACCGTGAGGGAATAGGATTTCAATTTTGTGAACATACATATTGAAGAATAGATGTTAAATGCCTTAAAATCAGCATTGATTATTACTTTTACATCTTCACAGGCTAAGGAATGTACTATACCACATAAACTAAATCTCTTTTTCAGGAAGTTATAAACTCAAGAATGCAGTTTAAGGCATCTAACTGTTTAGTATTATTTGCTCAGGAAAAGGCAAATAACAATGCAATTGCCAAAGCACTATTCCTCAGTTTAGCTTTACAAACAAACATTGATTTACTTTATAAAACCTCTATGAAGAGCTACAGAGGTTCAGATTGCCTTAAAGAAATAGCCCACTCTAGCAAGTCCATAATTCACAGTTTATCCCTACTATGGGGAGTTCTGGAGATCTTTATAGTTGCACTAAATCCTTAACAAGTATATACCATATAAAGCAATAAAAATGAATTTGGACTACCCAGATTTGACATCAATATCAAAATCATAAAAAGGCTATTTTGCAAAAGAGCAAAATCTTTGTCCTCTGGTAGCCATTTAAAGAAAAACAAGAAGTCACAGTGACACCTTGAAGAGAAAATTAAAACTGTATAACGAAGGCTCTCCTTCCAACATTCAGGTACTTTTGCATACACCTATTCCTTCAGCTCACAGTTGTATTTGGATGCTGAAAGATGAAGTAATAAAATAAAAGCCAGAAAATACTCATGAGTGAACAGAGGCTGAAAAACTTCAATTATAAACGTAGCAATTCCCATTTCTGTTTCTGCGTTATCAATATCAGGCAAGATGAAAGACACATAAAATGTAATATTTTAAGAAACATCTACAAAACATTATAAGTATCTGAGAAAATTTGTGAAAATCTACCTCATAACACAAAAGCAGTTTTCCACTGTGTAGGAAGAGAAGCCAAGGAATGAAGAGAAGAGAAAATTACAGCTCTCAGAGAAATCACGGCAAGATAGCACTTCAATGCAAGTGCTAGTGTCCTTGCTTCTTCGCCTCTCAAGTGGCTTATTGTTGATTTAAAATATGAACTAAATGAAACAGAGTCAAAGGAACTAACCATAAAGTTTCAGATGAGACACAGAAAATAAGACCTTAATCAAAAGCTACACCAATGCCAAATTCACTGAAACATGGTAGATGAGCACTGAACACATTTTCAAGGCAAGTACAAAAAAGTGGAAATAAAAAAATGGCAGAATATCTCCAATTTTGGTAACAATATCAGTATCAAAATACGGAACTACACACACGAACACAAAACCAGAAAAGCAACAGTAACACTGATCCACGCTGAAAAGCTATGAGAATTTAAACATTTTAAAAGAAACAGTGTTAAGAATCCAGTACCCAATTTTGGATTTGCTTTTAGTTTGCCTGTAGTAAGAAGATGAGAATAAACCCTTAGCTTCTAAAAGCTGCACCAAAGAAGCTTCCCAGCTTTCCAACCTCCAAACCTTCTAGTTTGCTGTGAGACTTCATCTGTCACCACAACTGTTTCCTAACACAGTTCCATCAGCACACCAAGCAGCTCTTCCCTTAGTATGGCGACTTAAAGTATTATTTTAAGAGACTGTGTATTTTTAACATAAAATCTAGAAGTGGAAGATAAATAAAGATGATATACTCCAATTTACAGTTCTCTGCAAAAAGGGTTACCACATCATCCACAGAGGAACAGAAATTCTTCGCACATTCCAACTCATGATGGTACTTGGCAAGGGAAAGAATCAAGGCAAAGATATCCACTTCCAGCCTCTTAAATCCATTTCATGACCTTTTTTTCCCCTAGTACTAGTCTATTGTCCCTAATTTCCTGTCCTCAGCTTAGGGGATCTGGTAAAACCACAAAGAGTTGCCACCAGCCAGAGGAGATAACAAGTGCTGTAAGCCACCAAGTTTGCGTGTGGTGATTTCTCTGGTTGGTTGTTTTTTATGCATTTTTTTGTTTTTTAATAATTAAAGCAGAGAGTGAAAAACTTTCAAACTTATATAAGGATAACATGAATTGGAAATCCTGAACTGTGTAAATGTAGGAATAGTCTTGGATCAAGGCTATTACAACTATGCTCACACTATAAAAATCATAAAGATTTAAAAAATTACACATTTTAAACAAAACTTTCCAAGTTGCTTAAGATGTCTGCTATCCAATTCCCATTAAAGTGCAAGAAAAATGGGCATCCAAATCAGTTAAAAAGACATTGAAAATCTCTTCCTTATGTGGTGCTTAAGTTTCAGTCATACCAGAGATAGCAATTTGTTGGCAAGGAAGCTCTGTACAGTCATGTTTTGATTGTTTCTTGTAGATTATCATCATTTACAATGAAAGCTCTCTGTGGCTCAATGACAGTGATTGGATATATACTTTTCATTAGATCTGAACAAAGGTGAATAGTTAAAAAAATGCACATTGTCGTGAATAAAAGTGCCAAGGTTTAGTTTGCTATGATTCATGGAGTCATATCAGTATGAGTGTTCAGAAAAATATTTGGAGATCCAGACTTCTTATGTATTACTTAAATGTTGTCACACAGAAAATATCTCTATTTATATCTATGCATCCACCATAGTGAAATAATTTCAACAGTTAAAAAAAAAAAAAAGGCAAAAAGCATCCAACAGCAATACAGCAATGTTTGGATACATATATTTTATTAATATTTCAGTTATTTTATCACGATTGAAAATACAAAATATTTGGGCAAATATGTTGTAAATCTACCTCGTGATAAATCACTTCCACATGAATTCGATGATAATTGAAAAGAACCAGAAGACTAAGACTCACAAAGACTAAGTGAAGAAAAGGAAAGCTCCTTGCAGCCAGATTAAGTACAAGATGCTTTCGGCCAAATGCCCAGGACAGGCTCAAGGAGCAGATGGAACAAAAATTACTCCAGTCTAAATATCTCCTTGCCTCTTTCCTATCCAGGGCAGGATGGAGGCTGGTAGGTAGCTACTGCTCAAACGGAGAGCAGTGGAAGGAGAGGACTACTACTGCTTGTAAGCACACTGCCTCACGACTCCTGGGCCTGGATCCGCTTCCCAGTAGGCCAAGAGGTGTTAAACCATCAGATCGGGCTGTTTTGGGAAGAAGTAGGAGCAACAAGGATGGAAAACTTCATAAAGACAGAGAGATAGCCAGTACTGCAGGGTAACAGGCTAAAAAGAAAGTCTACAGAGACAGGCAGGGACCTTAAATCATTGTCCTTCTCCAGAACCTCATCATCCACTGCAACCCTACTAACTCCTCCAAAATCCCATTGCTCCTTTTGCCTGTCTTCACCCTCACGTAACTCCTTCCAGTTCATCCCTCCTTGAACCTGCTTTGCTGCTGCTACACTGCTGAACACTGCTGAGAAGACTTAAGATGCTTTGCACATTAGAAAAATTTAGTTTGAGATGAAGATTTTCCCTTCCCGGCATACACCCTATAGGTGATGGTCAAAGCAAGACAGTGGATGCTAAAGAAACCATCCGATAAAATTTCTGGCAAGTTTGTGATGAAAATACAGCCGTTAATGATATTCTGACAACATAAAACTCCACATCTGCAGAAACGGTTTAACAGGAATTCAGCAAAAGGCACATTCATTAACTTCCAACGGAAAGGTGACAAATGTCTAGGATCTGATGTGACAGTAGTACTTTAAATGCAGTCAGAAGGTCTAAAGGACACCTATAACATTGGCAAATCTCAAAATGTTTCTGTACTTTGAAGAATATTTACTTCATACAGCCTTTAATTCATAATTGAACAGTGGCTACTGCAGCTACTAGTAGCTATGATACAAGTATTTCAAATTGTTTTCTGTTAATGAAAGAACACACAGAGTTTGATCACCGATCCTTCACTGCAAAGCTGCTACTAACGAATTCAAAACCAGATTAAAGCTACATACAGGAAAGTGAACTATTGAAAACAGAGAGATCTGGGAAAAGACAGCTCAACAGAAAACGTGTTTCTAATCTCAAGAAAGCAAAGAAAAATGCCATTTATCCATCAAACATTACTGAGCTCACATTGGACTTCAGGAAAGTAGAAACTCCATGCGTCAACCAGTAAGCTATCAGAAAAAGAGGGTCAGTCGCTAACAGCAGAACAAAAAAATAATTAATATGTCCTGGTAGACTAAAAGTTGCTTGACTACCATAAATTCAATGGCTCTGTTTACTTCTCACACCAAGTATAAAATCCTTCCTGCATCCAACCTTTTTCAGATTATTTAGTGGCAAAAGGGAAGAAAATAACCTGACATTGTCTGTTGATCATCCCACAGTGCTAATGGCAGATTACGATAAGGTACTTTCCCCAACACTCTCTCATTGCAAAGACTGGTTGCCATTAGCCAGACAACAATATTGTTTGAAGCATAACTCCTCTATTTCACATAATGCTCAGCATTAACAAAACACAAACTATAGAGTCTCAAACATTGTGCAGTTACTATATGCGAATTCCAGCACTTTAACAAGAAAGTGCACACTAAAAATTCCCTAGCGTTTCCTTTTAACCTAATGTTAAGGAATAATATATGACAAATTTCACCTACTTAAAAAAATAAGTAATTAAAAAAAAAAAAGAAGAAAATTTGTAGGCTAAGACAGAACGGTAGACTAGCGGCTTTCTAAAATAACAGTGTGGTTAAAAATACTGACTATAACCCCAAGTGAAAAGGCGAGTGGTCTCACAGTTGTGTCGTGCCTGCTGCTGTTGACAATGTGGTAAGAGTACTCTCAGGAACAGAGCACCAGAAAATGTTGCCACACTGGATTGCCCCATCAGACCCCAGTTTTTGCATTATATATCAGTACGTTACGGTTTCACACCCAGATTTTCCAATTGGCGTGCCATCACTGGCGAGAAGCTCATTTATTTTAACTGATACGTGAACCTGTTTAGACAGTGGTTTCACAGCTAACTCAACACTGCTGACTGAATTGTCCATTTGGAGCTGTAACACTCGTTCTGGAAAATGAAACTGATCTTTAATCAATGAACAATTCATGTTTTTAGGAAAATAGAGTAAGCCATGAGGAAAGAGAAAAAAATCTGAAAAGAGGCACTGACTCTTGCTTTTTATGTACCTAGATTTTTTTTTTTAATCTTCCATGTAACACTAAAACCTTAACTATGTTTTTTTCTTAATTTATAGTTCTTGTGCAAATACAGTCCTATTCAACCTAAACATATGTAGTACTTATTGTAAAACTTGTTAAATGATATACTGTTATTTCCTCAACTGCCAAGGGCAACAGAGATTTCGTTTCAATGGCAGCAATGAGTAGGAAAGTTAATTTGTACATCTGGTCTCCAAACAACAGTCCTCTTTCCCTCCTTTTTCTTCAGTTGTTCAAGTTTCACAGCAGTTTAAAACAACAAAACGAAGCCTTGCCGCTTAGTACCATGGCATGGACTGCTTCCAGAGACCGGACAGTAAGTATCCATCAATATTTTTCCACTCATCACCTTCCATTTACCTGTCTTCAAAGTGTACTCCAGATAAATATCAAAGTTTGATGGGCACTATTGTTATCCTAAGGCAAGATACAACACTCAGCTTGTGGTTTCGAGGAAGCAAAGCATTTATACCTTGTTTGCCACAGAAAAGTTAAGTCATATTAGCAGATGACCTTGGCTTAATTGCTACTATTTCTCAAGGCTGGTAGTCATGGTTGCAAAAGACAAGCCATGTTTAATACTGTCTCATACTGTCCGAACAGGTCACGGCTAACCTGGCAACACCGCAGAGATGTTTCTCTAGTACAGCAAAGTCTACTGAAATAATTTAGAGGTCTTATAAGTCAGATTTAGAAGATATGAAGTAAACGACAAGATGCAGCATCTTCCTCACTGTAGAATAAAGAGGTAAGGTACTTGTTTCTCTTTCGCCAGGCTCACACAAAACTCATCGTCTCCTGGGGACTCCCAGATTTTTTTAGTGGATATTCACAATTTTTCCGAGGGACCATTTTGTTTTGTTTCAAGAGCTAAACTGATTTTAGATGAAACTCTTTTTGAGGCAGGAGAAACTATCAAATCTCATGAAAGACATAAGTAATAAAAGCCAAAATCCTGCGAGTCTTACTGGCACCCAAGGAAAGCGGCTGCAGCAGAGGCAGGAGATAAAGGTAGCTTCTCCAGAGTGATTTTCTAGGATTATTCCTAATAGAAAGTATTGCAATGCTCATCTGCCAGAATAACACAGCATCTTATTCTGCCAAACACCAGAGATGAGAAGACAGCTGATAATAATGCCCCTTGTCTCCTTCAGTACGAGGCCTTAAAATCCTCCTCTGGGAAGATGTATTTTTAAAGAGAGCAGATTTTGCCGAATTTTCCCATATCTTGCCTAAACGCAATCCAAAAGAGCTTCCCGAAAACAAGGAAAGATTAGTTTAACTTGGTTACTTCCCCACTGTAAAGTACCATCAAGTTTTACAGGCACTGACCCCTGAGGGTGCCTGGAATAAGAAGAAGGGAAGGGAGGGGCTGCTTACACTGAACAAGTCTATGAAATCTCAGCTCTGTTCTCCCATAAGCCATTCCCAGAGGCGATGCAAGCACTGTGGAGGACATACCTAGCTGCAAGTGTTTATTTAGGGGCCTACAATACCTTCAGAAAGAGGTTATCCTTTACTTCAAATATTTAAAATTTATGGAAGACATCTTTTCTAGCAAAAACCAAACTTAACAACAAAATAAAACTTGGATTTGATGTAAATATTAAAGACAAAACCAAAATACATACAGACTGGAACCCAAGCGCAAACTCACATTTTTGTCATAAATGTTTCCAGAACATGGTTGTCGTCTGTTATTCCTAAGACTTCTGACATTCGGGCATATACCTGGAAACAAACATTTCAACAGTAACATATTATAGGCATTTACCAGCACCAACATTTTAATTTACTTTAAAACCTTTCCTATTTTGATTTTGCATAAGAAAAGTCCAGGCACAAACGCCTGTCCATCCTGCCTAGCAGAAGCATTTATAAGAGGTGCCTTATATGCTCTCCGATAGTGTTTTTTGAATTTGGGACCGATGGGCTTTTACTTGCCCTTGTATATATTTCTTCCCACAAAGGAGATGTAGATTTTCAACATTAAACTCACTTTGTTGTTCACAAAACAGTACAGTCTCTACTCAAAAACCCCAATTTTATTATACAAAATTGTAAAGAGATGGAGAAAACATTCTTCAGTTGGTCTCTGGCCTCAGTGGGACATGATTCAACACTCTCCTTTAGCTTGCATTTGCAAGTTCTTGCACTGCCAGTCATAAAATCTGGTAAATTAGGTACTCTTCAGACATTCAGTTCTGTGTTATCGAAGGGAGAACAAAGGCTTTGGTGGCCATGTAACTGTAGTCGTATACTTTACCCCTTTATTTCAGATCCAAGACATATATTACCAGCCAAGTTTTCCCCCTCAGATCAAACTACTGCTATGATGTAGTAACAAAAGCACAAGACACAACAAGTATAGTTTTTCCTCACTGTGTAATCTTCAGACAGTTTTCTGGTAGTTTTAGCAGACTAATATTTAGTTTGGATAATAACACTTAGTTGGGTTAAATCATAGAATCATAGAATCATTTCAGTTGCAAGAGACCCTCAGGATCATCCAGTCCAACCATAACCTCACTCCAGCACTAAACCATGGCCCTGAGAACCTCATCTAAATGCCTTTTAAACCCCTCCAGGGATGGTGACTCCACCACTGCCCTGGGCAGCCTGTTCCAATGCCCGACAATGCTTTCAGGGAAGAATTTTTTCCTAATATCCAATCTAAACCTCCCTTGGCTCAACCAGCTTGAGAACAGAAGGGAGACAAGTACTGCGAAATTCCTCTGGCAGCACATTACCCTCGGCTCGAGTCACTCTGCTATTTGCTTATGACTGGGCTAAACACAGATCTAACGGGCAGTAGATTTAATTTCATTCATTTTCACCTTTAGTGCCACTAAAGGAAATATTATGGGCGATATGTAATTCTTCCCTATGCCGTGATGAAAGCGATCCTACCGAGGTGTGCACAGCGCAGGCAGCGATGAGAGCCGGCTGCCATCTAGCTGTCACATTATCGCCCTGACATCACATATTCCACAGAAATACCCATGAACTTCAGCTCACTCAGTACTTCTGTCACTGAACCTAAACTCACTTGTACCTACTTGCTTTCTGCTAGTGATGTAATCCCATGATTTTGCTTAAAACCCAAACCAGCAGCATTCTGCTTCTGAGGGTGTCAATAAAAACAACAATGCAGTTTTAACTGCATTATTTATTATTTGTATTTTCACGTTCCAAAGATTTTAGTTTTAAATCCGAGCACAATAAAGACATGAGTAAATAAACTTGCAGCTCTAAGCAGAAATTGCACCAAGATCAAGGATAACTTAACTTGTAAGGTAACTTATGCTGTTATAATTGTATGACTGTAATTTGTTGTGACAAAATCAGTAGTGAAAGGTCAAAATATACAATCTTTCAAACTTTGCAAAATCATATGTTCACACTGTAAATGTGAAGTTAGCATTTATAGTCATTAAACATAGATAGAAAAACACATTCAAATATAAAATTAATATCTTCTGAATTAAAAAAACCCCGAATCTCTCTAAATACTGCTCTGCTGAAATGCTAGAGCAGCTGCAATTTTCGCAAAATTTAAGAATCTCCGTGCTTGAGATGAGGAAAGGCCAGAAGGAGAGAGCGAGGAATGCGGACAGAGCACACACACATCCGTGTTCAGAGCTCTGCCCCTGCCCTGGGATCAGAGGGATCGGGGTGGCAGCCGCTTTGTGCTCTGCTGTCACACCAGGCTCTCCCCACTTCAGAGTTTAACAAATAAAACACTAAACCAGCAGTCAGTGTTGACAAAGGGCAGTGCTTTAATCCACAATTATCCTTGTAACTCTTACTACTCCTTTTATCATCCATTAGCTTTGATTCCCATTATCCCATCAAGGACTGTGTCAACGCTTTTGTCCCTGGGGATTTCCCACAACTACAAGGATCTGACAGCCAAGCCTGAGTGCTAAGCAGGATCATTACCTCTTAAATCCACTTATCTGATCCACTGAATAGTAAATTGAAAAGCTCATTAACAGCAACAATCTGATTTGTTTTCACATGTGACAGGGTCATTGCAAGTCAGCGTGAATACAGTGCTTGTAATAAAAACTACTACCCGTTCACTAATGTGACAAATTGTAAGCTAAAACAAATGTGATATTTTAAACACCTTCTTCAGAATCATTTTCGAAAACAACACACACTCTTCGTATGTAAAAACAGAAAAGCAAACAACCGCAACAATGAAACGCCCTTAAGACTTTTAAGCACTATAAAAAATTAATGGTAAAGCATTTTGGACATATAATAATAAAACACACTTCAACAACAAAGACCACGCTACATATTCAAAAGGCAGAGAAAAATCCTGTTGAAAGGGGTGATGGAAGGACGTGGCAGCTCGGTTCCCATCACGGAACCACCGGAGGCTGCGGCTGCGGGACCCCAGGGCCACCCACCCACCCACCAGGTCCCCCCATCCCTCCCCATCCTTCTGCCAGCAGGAAAAAAACCCAGGGCTTACGTTTCCAGTTCCCTCCAGACACTTCAAGTAAGGAGCAGGAGCATTAACTCTCAATGGGAAACAACCAGTTTAAGACTTCTGGAGAAGCTTCACACAATCATTCCCAAATCCTTACAACTGCAGGACTTACAAATTCCAATCCTGCATCAAAACACAGCGCTACGCGATCATGCTGTGAGATCCTCAAAAATGTAAATTTCTTAACAGTAAAATATCCCATCATCACCATCTCATTCTTACAACTGTTATGAACGTAGGCAAAAAACCATGATAACATGAGGCTACAACGTTCAATGAGCTTCACAGGTCCAAGTCCATGCTGGAGGTCCTCAAAGCAAATGGGGCTGATACCACCACGGCACCCAACACCCAGGGGCATCCCTGCATTCAAAGGTCATGGCGGCGGAGAGAAGAGACCAGCGAAACACCTTCAAGAATAATCAATAATTTCAAACACATTAAAGCCAGTGTGAAAGTGAGGGATCCAGAGATCCTCTTCTTTTGCCCTGTTTGTACGGTCATAGCCACCTCGGTGGGATGAGGATGTTTAAGGAAGGCCACGGGTTCACAAGCTCTGGCGCAGGAAATTTTTTGTGATCTAGCAGATTTATCAGTACTTCCAATTACACAACCTTCATACTTCCCACCTATTTGAACTGTACCTGCCACATTTCAAAAGGATGAGAAAATAAAATTGTGGAAGCAACGATTTACAAAGCAAAGCACTTGCATGTAAACACATTTCAAGAAAATGGAGAAATAATTCAGTAATCGCACCTAAACTTTGTTTCCCCTATCTTCTCTCCTCTTTGGCCCTAGATACACTTAACTTTGCTTTGTCTTTGGAGGTCTTCTCTTTTGGTACTACCATTATAACTCCGAAGAAGCTAATTATGTCAATTCTTAAAATGTGAAGCAGATTACAGAACTGGGAAGCTCAGAATATGAGTTCCTAAAGGTTGGATGGCTATATAATGACAGTCACAGAAATTCAATAACAGCACTGTATGGAATGTACTCAAACGCACCCCATGAAACAAATTAAAACAGAGCAATGAATCTCTCACACTGTGCAAATAAGAAAACACAAGAAAATGTTGGTTTCTATATGTTTCATAAGGGCTATTATAATGAATTAAGATTTTTGGATAATGAATCTTCAGAAAATTACAGCAAAGTTATTACCCGTAGGCACTGTGTAAATGCTTAAGATATTATAACTTCCTTGAAGCTCTCCAGGCCTTGCCGCAGAGCACTATCACTGCAACATTAAAGTATTTTGTCATGAACATTGAGGGCAAACCCAGACCTTAACCCTGTTTACCCCGAGCTGGCAGAAGTCGAGGGGGGACGCCAGGCTGGGGGGGACCTGGGGGACACGGAGCTGCCACCCACCTCGCAACTAATCACGAGTTCCTTTCTCAGTGCCGAGTGCCACAACACATTTAATAATTTCCACTGCTCTTTAAATCAAAATCGAGCATTTTGAATTTCCAGCACTTAAAAGCTCCATTATAACACAGCAGAAATCTAACTACAAAATCCCACAGACAATTTCTGAAAATTTGAACTGAATCCCCCAATTAGCATACCAGGGTGCCAGATGACGCATCTTTACCTCCTGACCAAACTAATAAGAGAGGAAAACCTTGGTCACTCCATAAAACCTCCACTCCTGACCAGCTGTCTTAAAAAGATCTCTAAACACCCTTAACTCAGAGGCTAAAACAAGAGAATGGGTTGATCTGTTGTTTCATAGTTAGCTCCTAAACGAAACAAAATTCAAGAACGAGCCATAAGAATTTGCCTCAGTTACTTTCAGACGAGATCTCTGAAGATTAAGTCAGGCTTTGCGCTACATAAAAAGCAGGATACTATCCAAATCACAGCTACATGTGTTTGTAAGCAACCAGAGGAACTACGCTGATTATAAAAATGATATACTATCTACTGTCTTACCTATAAACCTAGCGTAATTAAAATACTGCACGAAGTTATCCTCAATTGAAAGAGACCTACTATACAACAACATTTAAAAATTCAGGTGTTGTTATTACAAAGCGTACGGCTGCACAGGAAAGGAAAAATCTGCGGCGTGAGTCAGAACCACAGTTAGGGATGTATTTCCTGCCTAGTCTGTCGAAATGCTCTGTCACCCAAGTGTCACCCCAAGTCCAGGGAGCGAGAGGCACTGACGGCTCCACAAGGGCTGGTTTCCAACCCTCCCCAGTCCCTTCCCATGAGCTCAACGGAGAACAAGGATTCACAGATTCTGGGGTGCACGAGTGATTTACTCCCTGCCTTTTGCCCCACAAAGTGCCCAAGCTATGCCAGCAACAGACCTGTTCTTAAAGGGGAATTATTCTCTATTTCAATGACTTTCTTTCAGCCTTTATTTACTTATTTCTTAATTCCTGCTTTCTGAAAATCTTGGAAGAAATATTTACAATTCTGGTGAACTTACTATGGGACACCTACTATGAACTAATTGCTGCTATTACTGATGCAGCATAAGAAACATTCTCTGAAAAAAAAAAAGGAGGAAAAACTAATTGGTGTATCTGCTAGGTCTTCAGCTGGTCAATTGTTAAAAGGGGGCTTAGCTTTAAGAGTCTTGTTTAGACTTCCAATTTTGTAAAGCACCGTTACAGATTTTTAATTCTACTGTCTCTTTTGTCCTCCCTCAAGGGCCTAAAGTACAAATATTATAGTGAAACCTGAGAAATACTGTTAACAACTATGACTTTTTGAACGTCATCTGGAAGATGGTTAGTTTTTGAAGCACAATTTTGGGCTGCACTTTCCATCAGAGCTACACACTGCACTGCAGAGATTCGAGCTGTATATGCAGCCAGGTATTTGCTTAACAAGCAGCCAAAATGCTGCTTTAAAATCCTCTGTTGACTGAAACAAACTGATATTGTACAGATTACAAGAGCAGAGTTGTGCCAGACAGAAAAGTCTGAAAGATAAAGTATTAGAAGTACTTCAGTAGCAGTAATTGACACTCCTACTTGCCCCTGTAATTATTAAAAGTGTCCAGCTTAATTTTATTCAGTTGCTTAATTGTATCTAAATGAGTGGCCGTCTCAGCATGCTTATGTACAATAAGCATCAACATTAGTTTGACACATAAAAATAAGTAAACATCACGGCTACTTACAGTTCTAAAATTTCTATATCAAAAACTATTTCATTGTACTGACTAACACAGCTGCAGGCGTTCTGCATCTCAGGATCAAGCCTTAAGCATAGGAAATCTAGCGATATCACATATTTTAAAAAGGTTTTGCAGCGGGGTTGTACATGAGAGCGCTTTTGCACATTTATCCCACGGCGTAAGGAGAGGTGTTACAGCCACCACAGCTAATACCAGCAATTTGAACAACCCTCTTTGGCAAGCGAGAAATAAGATAATTGTTCAACATAGGCTGGCTCTTCTGAAATACTGGAAGCATTGCCTGTAATTATAGACATCTGTCATTGCTAGCCACTCAGTAGTAACCCTGACATCAATATACAACTATAACACTAAACTGCCTGCAGGCACGGCAATGGGAGGCAGAGACGAGAGGCGGGCAATCATCTGCCTCATCCAAACTATCTGTCAAAGGTTCCTAACCACAAATAGCTCTTACGTTTTGTATCCTTAGGATAATATGTTGATTTATTTTAGATCCTCTAATATTTACAGTCTAGGCCATCTACTAAAATAAAGAAACAAACCTTATGGCTAATGGAGGCAGTTACCGTTCAAAATCATCACGGAAGGTCATAGCTCACCACTCCAGTGTTAAAGGCTGATGGCTCTTTCCAACACGCACCCGCCTCCAAACTTTCCCTCCTCCAAAATAATACGCGCACATTTCCAGCTACAACGTACAGTGACTGCTGGGGCCCCATCGGCCAACGTTTTATCTGCCAACCCCAAGAAATATTTACATTTTGAACCTTGAGAATATCTGCGCAGAAATGCGCGCAGCAAGCTCCAGGATCCTGGAGCTCACCGTGTCGGTACAGAAACCAGATGTGCTCTGCAGAATTATCTTTAGTGTCCCATTTTGAAAAGGGAATTGCATTAATGACATAAATTATCTTCACAGATTAGACACTTCACCGGTTCTTAGTGGGAAGCCGATGTACACTATTAACCAAGGAATACAGTTTCTGGAAATTTACAGATAAATGTGGCTAATTTCTTTTTAATTCTAAGGTGAAACTCATGTTGAAACCCTCCGTCTCTACTGTTTTGTCTTCATTTGAAAATCAATCTCAGAAAGGGGCAAAAAAGATTGTAGGTTTAAACTAATTAGGAATTAACATCCTTACAATTATCGTAATTTGTTATTAACAAAACTGAGATTTCTTAGTATGATTCACAACAGCCTCTGCTGAAGAGAAACTATTAATTACTAGACAGACAGTTAGCTTACAAGTGAGCTGCATTTTAAAAACCTCCTTTAAAATACAATTGCTAAATGCCTTACAGTGCTGTAATGTGAGACAGGTTCAAATCTTATTACTTCACTGAAATTAAAACCTAAGTTTTAATACTGTTCAAGTCGAACAATGATTCCACACTTTATTGCTTTTGAAATCCCTTGATGATCATAGGGAAAAATGCCCTCGAGAAAAAGAGACTCTGTTTTCGATAAACAGAAAATACAGTTTGCACTCTTAGCCTCTTTGTCATCACAAAAAAAGGATTTAATGCCAATTCTTTAAAAAAAGACTTTTTTTTCACAAAATGTGCACCTTGTGTGCCATTTGTAAAATCAGCTCACTTTCTTTTATTTATTACTGCAGCGCGGCAAGGCAATAAAGCAGCTACTGATAGCTAATAAATTACATGCCTTTTAAAACAATTCTCCAGCTACAAAAACTTGTAACTACAAAGGCTTACATTTACATGGTACATCGTGTGAAATGTCTATATTTATGTTCTATTTAACCACATAAATAAAATCTGACCCTTTATTAAACAGCTGAGTATGAAACAAGGGCTACATGTGAGATTATACAAAGGGTAACTTTTTAAGGCTTTTCTACAGATTCACATAATTAAGCATAAAATGTAAGCAAAAATTGGTCTAAGCGGTTCAGGTGCAAAGTATTTTTAAAATAAAACACATTTTTAAGTATGCCTTTCAAGCTACCTTAAGGAAAAAAAGTGATCCCCAATCTTTCAACTATTGCACAATAGCAATGCAAACTCCTCAATCTAAACATTATGTAAGGTTTTCAGTAATAATTGCAACATATTACTGCAATGTAAAACAATAATTATACATCACATACCACAAAAAACAAATCTGTGTTTTTAATGAAAATAAATATCAGAGTTTTGGGAAAGCTTTTTTTTTGTTAAAACAGATTTAAACCAAAAAAACCCAACCCTGCAGTTTATCTCATCTTGCATCTCTCTTCAAGAAATGCTTTAAATCTCTACATATCTATTCAACTCATTGAAGTGCTCTTAAATATTTTTTCTTCGCGGCTGGCCTGGCAATCACAGCTGATCTGCGCAGAATGCTGAGGTGCATCATCTCTTATTTTTGCCTTGCATTATTTTTAGGCTGATGTGCTGCACTATTTTCATACGTTTGTTCCTTAGAATTTGATTGTCTCACAAATCTTTAAACTAAGCATCACATTACTTTTAATTGTCTCGATATCATCACACATCTAAATTTCAGATGTGTAGTTCTAATATTAATTTCCTCCACTCGCAGTTATTTTTATAGCATCTGGGGCTTCGGTTTTGCTTTGCTCGCACAACTTTTTCTCACTGCTGCAGTTCCAAAATGGCAGTTCTTTAATTGAGCAGGAAAACAAAGCTTAACTTCCTGCTAATGAGTAAAACCATTTAAAACGCTGTGATTCCATTTGTAGAGAGGAACCCATGACACGTTAGCAAAGCCGCCGCATGGCTCTGGGATCCTCGCCCCGCACACCAGCACCGTCCCCATCAATCACTCCGAACGGAGATGCTGTGGGGCAGATCTTTCTGTCTCACTGAGCATTACTTGATGCAAAATGAGATGGGAAATAGTTTGCAGACACTTTTCCACTCCCTTAATCCTAGGGCTACCTTTCCCTATGGTAACCAAAGGTTTCCTTGGGTAATATGTGTTTTCTTGTATTTTGCATGTCATCAGCGCTTAAAATATGAAGACTAAGACATTCATTATCTAAAGCAGACAGAAAGGAGGTTTAACAAACCAAGCACCCAGGACAACAAACAAAGCACATCCCATGGTCTCCTAATTCAGGTTATTCTGTCTGCTTGTGGGGATGAAATACAGGTGCAATTTTAAGATGGCAGAGAATAAAGAGTGAACAGACCCTGGTGTGTCTGTACTGGGAGAGTGTCCTTTGCGAACCAGGATCCCTAGAATGCACTGCCAAGAGTGCAGAGAGAATTTAACAGGACTCTTACAAACACCACTTCGGTTCAAGCAGAGCTATAGGTATATTTAAATACAAAAACAGTGATTCTTAAGACACGGAAAATTCAACAGCTCCCAATTTCACAGCTAAAACTCAGGACACTGCAATCATGCAAAAGCTTAGGAGAAAGGAGCGACATGGTCTGACCTAGAAACACAAAAAGTATTTGAGAGGTGTATTTTCAAGAGAACGTTGTCAATACCAAGCTTTTGCTGAAATCGAGCAACTACAAACAGCCAAAATTGATAGGGCGTGCTATAAGTTAAGGAATTCCAAACAAACATCTTGCACAGGTAACACTGAAATAGATCCAACTTCGAATCACCAGCAGGGAATAGAATTATAGTTACATGAGTATTTACTGAAAAGTTTACAAAACTAAAGGAAACTAATGAAACTGATCAGTCAAAATTGGTCAAGAATCTTGATCAATAATTATTCTCAGTGATGTGGGAAGTTTCAGACTTCAGCCTCTGATGTTCACATCTTCTAAAAGAAAAGGGTGAGACCCTGAAATTGTGCACAGAAAAACAAAGGGCCTGAACTACCATGGCTCTGCCTGGAGAAACGCAGACTGGGAGGGAAAAATACAGAACAAAATAAAAAAGAAGCCGTCTCATCTGATGTTGGAATTAGTCAGACTAGAACGAACCCAGCAAGGAGCAGGGTGGTCCCGGCAGGGAGTCAGGCAGCACCACCCGTGACCTCACAGCAGCACCTGATGACCTCACAGCAGCACCCGTGACCTCACGCAGCACCTGATGACCTCACAACACCACCTGATGACCTCACAGCAGCACCCGCACCAGTCTGATGTCACACACGCGCATCCCTGGGTGCCACGGGGCCGCATCATCCGTCCTGCACGCAGTCCCCATGCCATGTCATCATTTCACACCATGACTGATAGTGATGGTCTTTAATGATACACAAAGCACTATCTGGGTTCGTTTTGCTGACCTCTTAGGCAAACGAGATAATCAAATCTATGCAAACATGACAGATAACAACGCTGTCAGACACGACCTCTACAGTCAAATAATCTGAAGCGCTTCAGAAGCAAAGCGAGCTGCTGAGACGTACTGTCAGGTGCTGACTCACGCTTCTCTTCAGGGACACCACAAAACTAATTTTTTAGCTCCAACAGCACATACACTTAGATGATTCCATAAAAATGTAAATAATATTCCAAATGTTATTGCTATTCAGAAGATTAGAATGAAATTGGTTGTAACAAAAACCACATAAACTAGAATGTACTTGTGCTGTTCAGAGCTCATTTGAAGATAGTCTATTATATTAACACTACTTAAATAATCAGTTCTGGTGCATATTTTTGCAAAATCTAAAATAATAATAATTTTATCTCAACTTACATACAAAAGTTTCTGCGTATCTTGCGACAAGCTATATTATTGTGTAGATGATATCTATACAAATCATTTAATACTTAAATTGATATAAAACCCCTGGTTCAGAAATAAAACTTTTGTTCCCAACAGACTTCTTTCTCAATAGAGCTGCATGCCTCAAGAAACAACTCGTCAGTAGTGAGAATGCTCTGGAGAAATAATATGGAACCTTCCTCATGGCCTTGCTAACTGCAGGCCTTTTGATCCAAATTGATGCCAACTACCAACTCTTCCAACAAAGGAGACACAGATGAAACCTGTGTGGAACACACCACTAAAAAACTGGGTTTTTTTCCTCCTTGCTTCAGAAGAACAGCAAGGGGCAGAAGACAGACAACTGTTTGCCTTCCTATGACGTTCAACAAAAGTGCACGTAAGTCTGAGAAGAGTACTTAAAAAATATATTCCTGCATGTGAAACAGATCTATACAAGGGCAACATCACTAAAAATTGTGGATTAGTCTCTAAGTCACAAAAGGAAATGTCATAAACAGCTCTGAATAGTCCCATAAAAATATTTTTGGGAGGATCTGTGTATCTAGTGAAACACAAAGTAAAGCCAAGTGCTCTACATCCTGCAAATTTGATTTCAGGGTATGGAAAATGCTTACACACAGCTAACAGTCAGCGCTGCCCCAGCCCTGGCCGGTGAGACAGCTGTATCCCTGCTCTGCCACTGCTCAGATGCACAAACATCAACTACTTGCTCTGCCTCATTCTAATCCAATTAGGTATGAAAATCACATGCTGGTACACAAGATACTGAACAAGTCTAACACAAACCTGAGCCAGACACTCTGGAGAAAATGTTTATTCGCAGTTTTATTTTAACTGAAATACACAGCTTCATAAGGGGAAAAAAACCCAACCCAAACCCAAACCTTCCTAGTTCAAGCACCCCACATATAAAACCAAGTCATACTGCTTTAAATATTAAGGTTGTCAGTGTCTCCCATTTTTTGAATGCGTTATACACACGGTAAGGAAGCCAAGTGGCTCCTGTAGCCACTCTAGTTACTATAAATAAGAACAATAATTCAACAATTAACAGTGAATTAGCTCTTGACTTTGTTGTGTGAAAGGAATGGAGCTCTGACAGCTTTAGCGCATCTGTGAATACAGGAGACAGTTGGCTGTAAGCTGCTCCACTAAGTCATCATAAAGTATGTCAGTAATACTCAGAAAATGTTTCTCCTTTCTCTCATATTCAGTGCTTTTGGCAAAATATGTTCAAACAAGAAGAGTTTCCATACTATTATTTATTACCTATCTTCACTCATCTGTTATCAACTTGAAGACAGAGATTTTTTCTGGGGTGAAAGAGCTGCTATGATGGCTTATATTCCTAAGGACTATTGCAAGAAATTCATGAAATGTCTTAATTCTGCCATTTTAGTTACAGAACTATAGATTAAAATTGAGAGGAGGATATTTTTTCTTTTTTTGGCCCAAAAGAAACAATCACAGACTCACTTCCCTCCCCAAATCCATTCCCAGAGCCACCACTATATTAAAAAGGAGCCAAGATTTGACTTACGTATGAGTAACATCACAGTAAACCAGGCATAACTATAATGATCTCAATTCCAGCCTTATGAACTGCAATTCGAGTTTGCATTGCACTCTAAACCCTAGAGTATGAAAAGACACCAAGTTACAGAATCCAAAGTGGTGGAAATGACGAGCAGTATTACACCGCCCTCCACACTCGGAGCCTAACAGCACATGCGATTTCAGCTACGAGAGGATTGTGCTTTTAAAGAAACATTTAGAAGTACTATTTTTCCTTCCCAGCAGCATCACAATGTAATTTAAGATGGCTTTATAGGCATTTCTTACCTTAACATCTGAAAGTCTTTTAACTGAACCATGCTGTACGTGAGATAAAGACAGAGCATGCGGGGCTGCGGCAGGTGGAGGGAACCGAATCTTCCCTCTGCTCAGCACCAGGAGACACAGCCCACCTAGTCATACACTTCTATTTTCTTATAATACTTACTTTTATGAATGTTAAATTTAAATCACTGCTGCTGACTCATTTAATTCTATTTTAAGTTTTCACTCTGAGAATTAATCACTAATTTACATGCTAAACCTTTATAGCACAAATTAAGAGAGACACAAAAAACGGTCAATGTGGATTTTTTAGTAATTGAAGATACACACAAATAAGTGTTGGGTTGTTTTTCCCCACTTTTAAATATAGATTCACAAGTAGCAAAATTTTACTGGGGGATTAACCTTCAATTTCAGCTTTCTAGCATCACCACAACGGCACACAGGAATTGAAGCAGCATTGCTGTATCATTTCAGAAATCTGCGTTACTAAGAATAAAATGAAATAATGTAACAGGCGAGGGAGGTCGGTTTTTACACAGCTGTACTTTCAGGACTCCCCATCCATCCCTGCTTTAGTTTTTCCAGTGTTGTTAGCAGGACTAAGAAATCGGCATCAGTCGTTCTTGTGAGTGCCAGTGCCCACGCCAGGATACAGGTACAGATCTTCAAATGGTACCGTGAAAAACCAGACCTATCAATTCAACATGACACATAACCCATCATTCCACTCTCCTTCTTACTATTCAGCCTTTACAACCAACAGACTAAGACACACAAACTCAGGGACAGGGAAGGCAGGTAGTTAACTCTGACACTCTAATGAAACCACATTTAACAGCACTGCCTCTAGCCTATGCACACCCAGAAGCTAGACTAAAATTACTAACGGCTTACTCAAAACCTACTTTTGTCAAGCTCAGACTTTGTGGAATTTTTTTTTTTTTAATCTTTAGGCAATGTAACTTTTAATATCTGCATGGAAACTATTGCATCTTTCCATCTAAATATGAAGAAATTGGGACTTGTATACACGAGACCCAACTACTGGAGCTGGTTAGAAGTTTTACAGTTTTTCCCCTTGCACTACGCAACTCCCCCAGTATTAAAAGCTTAATTGCAAATATCTGGATTGCCCTGAGAGCCGCGGAAGCCTCGTTTCCTGCCACCCCTGTTCCCAGGCTTTGCCTTGGGCTCCTTTGCACAGGAGGATTCTGTTCTGCTGTTCCATCTCCTCTCTGCACATGTGCTGTATGTTCTTGTACACAATTAGTTATCGAAACCTGGAATGCGGAGAATGCCACTAGAGGGCTCACGTATTATTATAAAGATATCACAGCATTTCTATGCATTATGGAAGTTTACAGAACCTGCATGATTCCATTGCGTTTAAACACAAAAAAACCCCCCACTGTTGCCAAATACGTTATTCAGCCATGGTTTAACTGAAATAATCGACTGAAAATGGCCAACAATCGTGTAGTTGGAGCATTAAGTCGGCACGGGATAGCTGTATTTTGTATGACAATTAAACAGCTGCAATCCTTGCTTTCTGTTGTACTTCACTCTCAACACAATTCACTATTAAACGCAGGTCAGAGTGCCAGACCATGTAATGTAATACTATAATGACACGCTATATATGGCCTTATCCACTTAACAGTGACTTAATCTCAGTATTTCTTTTAAATGCAGGTTTAACTGGAATGATTATATTCAGTCATTACAAAGGTGATCGAGGTGCTGTCTCCGAATCACTGAATGAAGTGAGAACCATCTAGACCTCAGCCCGCAACATGCCGATAGCTTCCCGTGCGGGGCTGTCAACGGGGATACCAGCGGGTAGTACAAAATCCCATGGCAGGTCGGGCTTTAATTGCCCAGAATCATCGGTTTTCTACTTCAGAGGCCAACAGCCAGAACGAGAGCAGCAACAGAGCAACTGCTAGGACTATCATTATACAGAGGAAGAGAGGAGATCTAGCTAAACACGAATCAACAGGAAGGAAAAGAAATATATTATGTATGCACTAGATACATACAACACATTTTTATTCCTGTCCACATTAAACTGTGCTCCAAGACAGCAAAACCGATGAGAATGAAATATATCTATCAATTATTAAAGGAACTAAGTTGAAAATATTTTAGCGCCAAGAGATAGACTCTAAATAAGTATTTAATTTTACAGCTAAACACCAACACTATACATTTTAGACAAAAGTATTAGTTGACAATGCATCCTGTTTGACTTTAAAAAATCAACTAAATAAAAATTAAGATTAACACAACAGCATGAGAACAAAATTAACGCTCTATGGCAGATGAATTCTCTATTGCACCTGTCCTCCACTGTGCAAAAGAACATCAGCCTGCCACTGATTATTTCTTTTTGACATGATTTATCGCCTACTATTCTTTAAACTTGATAAAGCAAATTAATCTTTGATTGCAGGAGCCACTGGAGGTTGTCATTAGTCATGTAGTTTGGTGAGGCTGCATGTGTTTCATTTACCAGTCACAAAGAAATGAAAGCCCAGCAGCCATCACTGGCTGCTCCAAGTGTTTTCCTGATCCACCCAGGAGAAAAGATAACAGAATTCAGTACATGGGATTTTAAACAGCTACTCTAGAACTGACCCACATAAACAGAACAGTATTTGCTTTTCCAGAAAGAATGATGACGCCCTAAAATTTATGTTCATACGAAGAAAATAATTGCTAATGAACAACAATTTGATCTCATTAACATATATTTCAAGCTAGCAGTCTACCGAGTTGTATGAAAACTGAATCCTTAAATAATAATAAATCATCTAGAAGACATATTGGAAAAACGTGAGCAAGTCTAACAAATGTACATAGACTGAAAAAATTCCATTAAACGTACGGACTAATGCTGGACCCGCCGTCTCTCCTGCCCCTTTGCAACCTGCTCAACCTCATCACAAATCTCTGCATCCAGCCCCCTCTGTGCCCCCTTCACCCCGGCAGCCCCAAACCCACCGTCAGCCCCTCTTCCACCGCTGAGGGTGGCAGCAACTCAAAACAGTGAGGAATGACAAATCTGAGTGGTTTTATTGACCGGTCTTCATGGTATTGAGAGAGTCGTTGCGGACAGAAAGCAGCTCCTGCAGGTTTAGCTGCACAACAGCAAAAGTGGTTCAGCGTGAAAGGTGCCCTGGAGTGCGCAGAGGAGAGGCAAATCTGGGGGGGAGATGGTTCCTGAGCTGAAGTAACCAAAATGGATCACGGTCCAACACTCATCTGGGGAAACATTTCCCCAGAAAAGGTCAGTAATTATTTCGGTGAAAAGCAACAAAGAAGAAACAGTTGTCCATATCAGAGGAACTGTTCCACATCAAACTGTAATTCCACGTTTCGCGATGCTACTTGAAAGCCCAAACCTGACGGAAGCACGCAACAAAAGCTGCTGGTTGCAAATCACATTATTAAATGACACTTGTCAAAACAGAGTTTCAGATACTGTACAGACACAGATATAAGACAGCATTCCTATATTAGACGGTAATATAGTACAGGATGCATATGTTAAAAAATTGTTTAGCTCTTTTATTTATGTATCACTATATTTAAGACAAAACTCCAACTACCTGGGTCTCTCCTTCAGCATCTATTATAACTGCATGTTCTACAATTTAAAGTAGTTTATTAACTGGTGACACACAAAACTTGCTACTTTTGGAACCAAGCAGAACTCCGATGTCTGAAACGCAAACAATTATGGGGTTGTGCTGTCTACTTTCCTTGAATTACATATTTAGAAAAAAAATAATGGGATATGGCAGGAAGTTTACAGAACCAGGAAAACAAAGGAACGTGATTAAACAACTCAGGGTGCTCCCGATATTTAGTGTTGCCATTATAATTTGTATCAATATTTTATTATTGCAACTTCATATGTTGAAGAAAAAACTCTGGAGCTTTTTTCTCTATCTGCAGCTTGAAAGTTAAATAAAGATGTACAAATTGTTGTGGGGTGCTTAATTTGATGCATTACTGTAATTTT
>VWYH01006688.1:107583-144990 GCA_013399365.1 Pampusana beccarii | reverse complement strand
GGGGGATGGGGATGGGGATGTGGTTGGAAACCTCATGCAAAAGCTGCGACATAGACTTCAGCTATCATGTGTCCCTGAGGAGGCAATCTGCCAGAATACCCACGGAACTGGTGCTCTGGGAAAGGGTTTGATTAAGCCATCAGGGAGTGTCTGAGACCTGACACCAGTCTCAGGATCTGCATCCGTGGCAGCAAACCGTTACACGGAGGTCAAGCTTAGCACTGACAAAAATTTGAGCTGGCACCAGAGACAAATCAGCAACAATGTTTTTACACATAGACTTGGCACTCTGAAACCCCTGCAGAGCTGGAGACTAAGGTCTCGGTTCTCAGAAGGGGATGCTCAGAGGGGGTCTGTGCTTTGGGAATGCATCTAGAAATCCGAAGCTATGAAGCAAAGAGATGCAGCAGACAGGACCAACTCACACACGGAGGAGGGAGAGCAGAGTGAGGGCTACAGCACCAAGCTCTCCGGAGCTCACCATACAGACTGCTTGGGAATGACGAACTGAGTCACCAGCTCGCAGCCTTGCAGCTTCCCAGGAATGTGGGAGACCCTGTGGCTTTCAGGCTTACTGGTCCCAGTCCCACCTGTCACATGGAAAGCTCTGTGATGGGAGATCCAGGCTTTCCAGCACCCTCCCTTCCTCAGCAGCCTGCCAGAAATGCAGTGACCCCAAGGGTTTTCCCTTTCATGGAAAATGTTGAAATTCAGGTTTCATTCCAAACTGGAATGAAACCAGATTTTGCAAGATTGAAATCCTCCACAAAATGAAATGACTGTTCGGGGCAGGGCTTCGCTGATTGATGCAGATTGCATGTAACTGAGAAGAGCCTCCTAAACAGGTGTTTCAATCAGAATTTCCTGGTCTGTCTCTTCCAAGAAAACAATTAACTGCCCAACTGACGTCTGCAGTTTTGCAGGAAGGCAGGGAAAAAACGAATCGGGCACAGCATCAGCAAAACGTCATTACGATGTGGTGGGCGCTGCCGCTGATCCGACACTTCCTTTGGAGAGGTCACGTTCACACGCTGCACCTTCCCTTTCTGGTGCACCTGGTCCAACCAAACTATGGCGAGAGTCTCTTTCCCACATGCACACACACCTTGTTCTCTCGGCCCTGAGGTTTTCACACTGCAGGCGGTAATATTACAATGGTTTCGGTCAGCACGTGCTGCCGCTGAGCTCAGAGCGGTCGATTGCTTTATACTTTGTTTGCAGGAAGTTTGCAATGTGTCCCCTTGCACTAATCAGCGAGCAGGCATGCAAGGTGACTGCAAGGTGACTAGCAGGCTTGCTTCTTGTTTGCTCATTTGTTTAAATAATCGTATTTTCACTGGTAAAAGCACGTGATTTAAGGTGAAGAGGAAATATAAACTGAGAATGGAGGAACTCTGTAGATGAAGGAATGTTGCATCAAATGTTTTTGCACAATAATTACTTCTGTTTATCACCATTAAACACATGCACATGGCTTCAGTTTTTACAGCAGTCGCCCAACTTACCTACTGCATATGGATGATAAGATATTGACTGTGAGGAAGGTTCAACTAATTCTACTTTGCAGTTAGTTTAGTAAATTCATTTGATAGTCTGGTCTGAACGACACAGTGTTATTAATATCTGCAGGCACAAGAGAATGCTGCAGAGTAGTATTTCTGAAACAGAAAAGCTCTAAGACATGACTGAGACAATACAACTTTTCCCTTGTTTTACAAGATGATTACATCAAATGCACTTCGCTTTAAGTACCAAAAGCTGGAGGCACAAGGAGAGGTTAAAAATAGCTTTTACTTTCTATTTTACTGGAAGAAAATTAAAAGAGAATAACCATAAACTTTAAATTATGTGTTTCAAAAAATACAGTTTACAAAACAAAGAAACAGGTTTGTATGGCTTTTCTCGTTTATTCACCTCTGAAAGAAATGCTGACTTTAACTAACTGTGTATGTTGTCAGTTTTGTTGTAGGTCTTGCTAGCTGGCTACAATTTTCCTTATTTGTTCATGTTATTAATTCATTTACCTCCATCAGTGACAACGAAGCGGACAACATTGCCCCAAAAGAAGAGCAGAAATGGGTCCCCTTGAAGAAACTTCCCATCTAAGGGAAATGGGACACAATCTGTTCCTTCTGAGCTCCTCGAGCACAGGCAGCACAGATTTCCTGCAGGTTTCAATGAAATAACCCACTGCCATTTGGATTCTTGTAAGATTCTTCTTGAGGCACCAAATGACAAAATGTTCCAGATTACTTAAAATAAGTTAATCTGTAGATGGTTATTAGTACATCACCCCTCCTTCTCTAGCCCCCCAAAATGTTTTATGGTGAGAACCCTAGCCCCACAGCTCATCCTTAAACTGAACACTTGCGTTAGGCATCAACCTCTCTACTGTGTCACCGCACTCACATCCGTATGGCCAAGGCAAACAAGAATATGCTTCCAGTGGGGTTTTCTGCAGTCAGAAAAGAGGAAATCTGTATTGAAAAAAAAAGAAAATAATGTTCACTACTTAAAAATCAATATTCTCTGGGAACTTCACCTTGTCCTTATGGTGTGTAATTACTTGGCAACTTTCATTCACAGAGACATGTACGTGTTGGAGGGAGGAAAGCTATTGGGAACTATTTGTCTTCCTTTATCCCCCAGAAATATCAGGTTTTAAGAGTCGTATTTGTTACACACATACTTCTCCTTTGGGAAACATTATATATTTAATCCACTTAGTATCTTGCTACCAAGACAGGTACTGTTTGAAGCAATACATATCTTTTCAGTGGAATCCGGGATTGCAGTTAACCCCTAAAAAACCTATTTAAAAAATCAGGAGAGTATTTCTCTTTGGCCAAGGTTGTAAGGCATGTAAAACCTAAGTGCTTGTCTGCAGCGTGCTCCTACTCTACCCTACCAGCATGCACAACCATGAGAAAAAAGAAGCAGTAATTAACACAGTGAGCTCACTTTAAAAACATCTGAAAAGTTTCTAGGAATAATTCCATTGACCTGCTCTTTCATACCAGACATCTTTTGTTCCCTTCCTCTTCAGGCTGCAGGCTGTCTGGGAGTACTTACATGTGAGTAGTAGTTTACACTGGAACAGTAACATTTCTCTGGGGACTTCTAGGTGTCTGCAAAGGGAGTGAAGGTCTGTGATTCATCCCAAGGGGAGAGCTTCCAGGACAGCCCAATTAGCTGCTTCAGTTAGAAGCAAGAAACAGAGTTAGCCATTCTTTCTTCTTTCCTCTTTTGTTCTCTTATCTGTGTTTTTAAACTCCCATGGAGTTGTAAGAAATGAGAGAGTGAACTCTGGAACTTTAAAAAATTATGTAAATAAACTGATAACTCTCTCAGATGTGCTGGTGAAAATGCTGGAGTAACCCAGCTGAAATTATTGAAAGTAATTCCGCGCAAAGGAGTAAGTGTGAATTAGGTTCCACAGTGCTGGGAAGGATCTAAGAGGAGTGCACAGGCAGGAGTAAGGAGGCTGGTGTACAGACCTCATGCATAGCAGCACGAGAATAAAACACAGATGAAAGGAATCAGCTACCCTCTCACACCGGGCCGCTGGAATACTGGAGAGTGGGCCTTCATTACATTATTACTCAGATGAAATGCTCGGCATTGCCTTATGGTGTGTGCATGCCTGCAAAGTTCAAATATTTTATGCGGGACTTATCTGGCCTGGAGGGAAATTCCTGGTGCCCCTATATTTAACTTGTATCACAGCAGGCCAATAAAATTCCCCACCGTTTTAACTCTCTCAGTATCAGTAACAACTGCCCCAAATTAGCTGGCAGACTTTTTTTTTTCTTTCTTTTTTTATAACAGTCTGGAGCTATCCGAAGGAATTTTACTAGCTTAAATAATATTTACCCTGTGCTAAAGTGGGAAGCCTCTGGAGCGGAGCCTGACCTGTGGCTGGGAAGGGGGTGTGAAGGGCAGCCAGACCCTCATGACTGACCTCCCGCTCTGGAGCAAGCAGCTCTCGGAAATGCTGTGGGCTGCATGGCTTCTCCAAAGTGGGGAAACAGCTCACATTTAGGTCTTATTTCTATTGCAGCACCCCTGCATACCCTAACCCATGGAATTCCTTGTATTTCAATTTTTTCTCATCACTTCTAGTCCTGTCATGGGGCACCGCCGAAAAGAGCTCTTTATTTCTTTCCTTCAGGTATTTACACACATTAATAAGATCCCTGCTGAGCCTTCTCCCTCTCCTCTCCCTCTCCCTCTCCCTCTCCCTCTCCTAGGACGGAACAGAGTTGCAGGGCCCAGCCAGACAACCGTACTGACCAGTTAACCGTTTACACGCAACCAACCCTTTCTATACCTTTACCACTCTATTTTCCCACTCCTGTTCCTCTCAAAATTATATAAACCCCTCTCTTCTCCTGACTTTGGTTCCTACCCTAAACATCCCATAAAAAGCCCTGTGTGATCCCAAACTGCTTTTGCCCTGTACCTCATAAAATGTCCCACCTCTAGACAGCGACCTCCTGAGTCTGAAAGGTGACCCAGAGAGCTGCTCCCAGTGACTCATGGTGATGGGTTTCACACCCGGGCACTGGGGCTGAGGCTCTGCTGGGACAGCAGGAAAGGTGATCATTCCTCAGGAGTCCTCAGTTTGGGTTCCCATCTGACATTATGCCCCTCTGGACTGGTGCAGATGGGCCTTTGATGGGCTGATGGCCTTGGGTTTAGCCTGGTAGGATATTATTCAGGCTCCTCTGCTGCTTTGTTTCCTTGGGCTCGCTTTGTGAGTGTGCAGGTGAGATTTATGACATTACCTAACACACTGAGACAGTCATTCCATTGTAGAAGGCTATGAAGTGGGTCGAGCAGAGTTTTCCCTTCTCAAGTCCATGCTGACTACTCCTGGTCACCTTCTTGTTCTTCATATTTGGAAATTATTTCCAGGGGGATTTTTTCCATCATCTTCGGGGGGGTCTAAGTGAGGCTGACTGGCCTGTAGTTCCCCAGATTCTCCTTCTTGAAGACAGGGAGTGCCATTTGATTTCTTCCAGTCCTAGGGAACCTGTCCCAAATGCCATGACCTTTCAAAGATTATCAAGAGTAGCTTTGAAATTGTATCAGCCATCTCCTTCAGCACTCCTGAGTGCACTGGCCTATTGCCATGACCTTGGCTGTGTCCAGTTTGCTTAAATGCTTCCTAACCCAGTCCTCTTCCAGTGAGGGCAAGTCTCCGTTGCTCTGGGTATTCCCTCTGGTTTCAGGGGCCTGGGATTGCTGAAGTCTGGTCTAACTGGGGGGAAAAAAAAAAACCAGAAAAAGGAAGAAAGTATTGAGAACTTTGACCTTTTCCATGTTCTTTGTCACCAGGTCTCCTGCCCCATTCAGTACCAAGCCCATATTTTCCCTAGTCTTCCTTTTCCTACTAATGTATCTGGAGAAGCTCTTCTTGTTGCCCTTCACATCACTCACCAGATTCAACTCCAGATGGGCTTTGACTGTTCTTCCCCCATCACTGCACACTCAGACAGTGTCTCCCTCTGGGTCATCTGCCCTTACTTCCACCTCTTGCACACCTCCTTTTTACATTTTAATTTTGTCAGGAGCTCCTTGTTCTTTCATACAGGCCTCCTGCTGCCTTTGCTTGATTTCCTGCTCACTGGGATGGACCATTCTGGAGCTGTGAGGAGGTGACCCTTGAAAATCAACCAGCTCTCCCCTGGACTGCTCTTCTCTCCAGGGATATTCCCTGTGGGATTCTTCCAAGCAGATCCCCGAAGAGGCCAAAGCCTGCCCTCCTGAAGTCCTGGGTTGTAATCCTGCTTTCACCCTTGTTATCTCCCATCAGGATCCTCAGCTCCACCATATCAAATGCCGGAGGACAGACAGACACCTTGTTCCCAGCTTGGGCTCTGGCACAAGACACACATGAAAAGTCAATTCTTCATGTGCTTGAATGACCAAAAAAATTGAATCTAAAAATAATAATAATAAAAATGATAGATCTTCCTTGGGAAATGCTGGCTGAAACATTTGGTTTTGTCTCTTTTAGTTCCCAAATGGCTTCTATGAGAATATTTCTTAGCACTTTTACATAACATTTTATATCGTGTTAAATCACTGATCAGATTGCTTTGAAGGGAATCCTTGCGGGGCTTTGCTATGCCAGGAAAAGAAGAAAAAAGGAAAGCATATCCTTTTCTTTCTTTCCATCATTGGAAAAAGCCAACCCAAATCAACAGGGAAATAGCTTAATTTCAGACTCCTAGAGCGATGTTAGGAACACTGGCAAGGAGGAGAAAAAACATTTTTAAAAGTATAACTGATACTTCACTTTAGTTTCTGAATGTTTTGCATTGCTTTCCCTATCTAGTGAAATGGTGTCAACACATTTGTTTTTTAAGATGCAGATTTAAAATATCCAGCTCAATCAGATCCATAGTCTTTGTTTTCAAAGAAGAAAAGGCTCGTGTTCCAAAGAGAGGAAACATGGTGTGATGGATCCAGTTTGCCACCACTGCCCCGCTTTTTGCCAGACACAGTTGAAACAGGGAAATTTTAAATTATTTTAATGAGTCCTAAGAATAAGGTGCAGGTACTTCTGCACATTGCTCTGGTCTTTTAAGCTATATACATCTAATCACAAGTTAGTTAAACTAGACTTCATGTAAAAGTCATGAGAAAAAGTCTGATGTTAGCTGAAGAATGTCTGTCATAAATACTGACACTGAAGTCTGTAAAAGTATTCACAGCAGTGAATGTGGTTTAAAAGTTTATAGAAGTTTCTGGAAAATTCAGCAAATTTTGGAACCTGTAAATAGAGAAACATTGGTTGAAGGAACTTTAATTTGTTATGGTAAAACTTGCAAGTTAAGTATCACTGGATCAATTTTTCTTTTCTGTCTTGTAGTATTTGGGAAAAAAAAATAGAAAATCAGAGCAACACTACTTCAAATCACCAATTTGTGTGTGGTGCTCACTTCTGTGACTCCTGGAAAACCATCTTCACCTACTCTGCCCCCCTGACTGCATGCTGTCCCTTTTTATTCCCCGCTTTCCCAGACTCCTGTGCAAAATATTTTCATTCTGGGGTCAGAATGAAAATATTTTCAGAAATTCTTAGGACCCAATGTCTTCACTAAAATAAATGGCTGTATTTTTGGAAAAGCTCAACAGCTTCACTGTAGGGCAACTATTGAGAGTCAAACTTTCTTGCCCCCATTGCCTCAGTTTGGCATCTTCACTTAAATATCCCACAAGCTGAGTACCAGTCCCTAACAAACACTCTTGACTGGCTTTCTAGTTGGAACCATTAACAATTTTTTGAGTTATAGAATAAAAATACATATAACCAAAATCAGGTTGCTCTTTTAAGAATATATATCTAAAAGTAGCTCCAAACTTCAGAGAATGAGCTGGTATTATTCACAGTATAAGTCACTGGAGCTGTACATTTCAGCACAGATAAATGAAATCTCTGCTGCATTAAACAGGGAGAGCGAAACACAAAGAATTCAGCTTACAAATCCAGAGAGACTTTCTTGCATAAAGGCAAAGCTGCTGTAAAGGAAGTTTGAACAGAATTAAAAATTGCAAAAATATGCAATTACAACCAAGTATTGCATAAAATACAATTTAAAATTATTCCAGCTTTTAAAAATACTGGTACCTATTAAAACACAGGCGCATTCATGCGGCTTTCAAATGCATCTCAGTAGAGTATAAAGTGAAAAGCCATTGCATTTCATCACACAATAGTCAGAAGGAAAAACGATGTCACTTTCTAAGCATTCATTAAATGTAGAAATATGCACTGAGGATGTAAATGTTGACTAGACTCTCACAGAAGTGTATCATTTATATTCAAAACTAAGATTCATAATAAATACCCAGCTTCAAGTCTCCTTGGACAGTGTCTCTCAGTAGATTTCTAAAAATGTACATTTATGGAGTAAACAGAATATTTAATGGCTGCTAGCACTGTATCAGATTTGTTACACTTATGGGAGCCGTGGTCATCAAATATTCATGCTGATGGTTCTTACGCAATGCTGACAGCTTTCTAATCCGTGAAATAAATAACGGGTGAGTGGGAATTGATGAGGTAAGTAGTCTGCTTTATCTGACAAGGGTGACCAGGCTTTTCCACGGCAGTAGGAAGATTAAGAGTTGCTTTCTCAGAGCAAGAAGAGAAATCTGAAGGTGTATTTCTTGTGATTACAAACCAGATGTATCTCTTGATCTGGCCATATGTTTTCTTATTCTTCTCACTTTAACTGTCCCTTCCAGCCCAAGGAACTTATTTGCTGGTGTTGGGGTCAAGTAGTGCAAAAATGACTCATAAATTTCTGCTACCAGGCAGGCTGGGCTGAGATACTGTATCATTTCAGGCAGGATGGGGGAAGGTTGATAACATACACATAACCCATCTCCGTATTTCTTACTTAGGCAGTTTGCCCTTACTCCAGTTAGGGCAAATAGAGGGTTTTACCTCTTTAAGCAACGTGGGGGATGGTCCATGAGAAATTTTTCTGTTTGTTGTTGGGTTTTTTTTGTTTTGTTTGTGGTTTTGTTGTTGTTAATGGTGGTGGTGGTTTTCTTGTGTGTTTGTTTAGTTTGGTTTTTTGTTTGTTTGTTTTGGGGTTTTTGTTTGTTTGTTTTTGTTTTAGTTTTGTTTAATGGACTACACTCCTCAGTGGCAGTATGTTTTCAGTAGAATACATGACTACTACAACTTAACAGTATACTTCAGTTTGATAATTTGGCATAACTGCATTTGAAAAAGGCTGCAGGTTAACAAGTTATCCTAAGGTCAGATCATAGGACATTTTCAGTGCAGATGTTCTTTACTCTTTTAATAGGTCTTTACTTCATATGAAAGCCATTATTGTGTAGTAGTTACACATCCTTCATATTATCTGATCTCAGCAACTGGTCTTCAGCCCTCCAATTTCTGGAATATCCCTGTACGAGAAGGTAAGAAAAAGTACCTTCACAGCAATCTGGAGAAATACTACATGCCCAGCATATAATAACATCAGTACTGGTGACTTAGTTGCCAGTTACGGCTTTCTGGAATTAAACCAAGCAAATTACCTTTAAGTCTTTCAGTATGAGCTTCCTCACCTGTGACATGACACTTGAAATAAGTTTGGATCTCATGGATTTAACTTATTGGTTGTTTGAAGTGGTAAATTACAGAATCTCCATAAAAACAGTTCAGAATGTCCATGGACAGTGTGATATGAGTTTAAGTAAACTATATGTACAACTCGAGAGTCCCGTTTTCAACAAGAAGATAAAATGTTTCAGAACAGAAGCTGATTCCAATGCTCTTTCCAATAAAAACAAGCAAACTCATACTGAAATCAAGTAGAACTATATGACTTCCCTCAAACACAGATAGCGATGCAAGGAACCCTGGGTAAGTGCAACTTCTATCACAGATTTTGAAAGACAGGAATGTTAGCAAAAGGATGAAAGCCCTGAACCTCGGTGCTAGTCTCAGATTGTCGTAAAATGTAGCTTGGAGCCTAATCTTGCAAATTTGACTTGGGCAGTGCTGCAGAACTGACTGGGCTATAGAAGTAAAGATTGCAATCTGAATCTCTATGTTTGTAACATGGTGCTTTGCAGTGTAAATTACCATTCAGTGGGAACATGTAGCATTAAATTTTACATCAAAATTCCTTTTGGTGGAAGTTGCATTGCCATAATATGGGTAGTGGCACCGGACACAAAAGAAATTCTGTGGTGGACAACTAAGGGATGCCTTCTTGCTACAGAAATTTCTTTCTAATACCCCAGCAATCAAATGTTCCCTCACATCTCAGAGGAGAAAAATAATTTTGTGAAAACATGGCTGTTCTCTTCTTCTCTCCCTGAAATCTCTGTGCTTTATCTTTTTAGACAAAGAGTACCTAAATTCAATGTTATGTCCCAGGTGAAGGCATATCTGTCATTCACACTGTTCTAAAATCACTTTAATTTTTAAAATTGTTCACTTATTACAGTACACTTTATTACAAACAGGTAAGACATGAGGAAAATGAAAAATGCAGGCATCTACTACTCCATCTTCTTCCTCAAGTACTGATTTGTTTAAAAAAACTGAAACACTTACATCTATCCTCTGAAGTACTCTAGATCTCTTGAGCTTCTTTTCACCAAACATCAAACACAAGGGAAACCACCAGCACAATTTTATCGTCTGTGAATGACAGGTTAATTTTGTGCTAGTTTTGCGTAGCCTTTCTACAAACAGTCCTTCACTACAGCTCCATTTTCATTTTTTACCTTCTCTGCCTTAGGCCAGTTGGGGTTGGCAAGGGTACATCAGCAGAGGTTTAAACACAGAGAGGTAAACAAAGACAACTTGGAAACTCTAGCTTCTAGACCCTAATAGTGAGAATTGTTTTGCAAAGATCTTCCTGAAGAACAAATCCATCCATTTTCTCTGCTTATTCTCCATCATTTTGCCAATCTACATATTACTCCCAATTATGATTTTTCTATTGAACACTTTTACAATACCATCTCATTAGCTGCTTGTCAAATTACCTGACTACAGTATCTTCCAAATGTTCTGTGACCTTTTGTGGTTTAAACTACTGAGTTCACAAATAAGACTTTGTGGTTTGCAGTTGTCTTATTCCCCAGAAGATCCTTTCAAACATCAGGGATATTTGACACCTTCTAACATCCCAGTGTAATGCCTGTTCGGACAATGGATGAATACTCCCACTACTAACCAAACCCTTTCATCATTTTTATGTTTTGACAGGCTTAAGAATTCTAGAGATTTTCTGCTCTCCAGTTTTTCCAGTTATTTCAACACCTTTTTTTCTTCATAGTTTTGAATAACCATGATCAGAAAAAAATAAAACATCTCTCTTGAGTAGCTCCCTTCTCAATGGCTCAGTGACATCCAAGTTTCTGAAGTGATCTTTTAAACTACGCATAATCCAACTCTTTTCCAAGTTCTGTCATCCTGACATACTTCAAGGATGTCTTGTGACTGTTTTTCAATTTTGTGCTTCTTTCTTCTTCCCCAAAATATCTGTACCATTTGTGCTTTTCATTTTATCTCGTCTAATTTCCTCCTTACATATCTCCTCTGCATTTTTTTCTTCAAATTTTATTTTTTGAAATCATCATTCTAAAATACCATGTTACTGGGCTAAGTGAGGCCAGGATATGTTTCCTTGCCCAAAGATGTAGGATACAATTAGTTTATGGGCTAGTAATTCTGCTGAAGGCAGACTTAAACTGTATCAGTGCAATACCAAATATTGGAGTAGACTATGACTACTATTTTTATTCTTTAAGACATCTAAGAATTCTCTACCGGGTCCTGTCTTCCACAGAGTAGACTAAGTCTATCTGCTGAACTGTATGCCATTTTCCCTTGCCTTCTATTTGCAAAATCTACATGGATTAAAATTCAGCAGCTTCCAAATTAGCTTTTACAATGGGAATTGGTAGAGGAAGCAAATTGGTTCCTGGTAGGACAACAGCTGGCCAACACACACGCAGCTTTCTCCAGAGAGGTTTCTGCTTTCTCCTTCAGGTGGTTTAGGGGTTTTATATAACAATTCATGTATGAAAATACTTGACTAGTAACTAAACCTGAGGCAGTGATCATCAGCACAATTGAGAAATTTAGCTTCGCTTACATCTCATTCACAGGTCTGTAATTAGAGTTGTGAAAGTGAGCAAAAGCATGGAGCCAGCTTCCCACATCAGACTCCACCTTTTACACCTGCGCTTAGCCTAAATGTATGGAAAATCTTTTGCATAATCCTACACTAGATTTTTATTTCTTTTCCTGGAAAGACTGAGAAAAGTCACACAATATATTCAGTTGGTTTACCAGGGTCTACTGGAAATTCTGCAAAACCATATTAAGTTGGCAATGTAAATCTGATATAAGGTAACACAAATCTGTTAACAACTTTTGCAGTAGCAAGATTGATTCTCTTCTCACCCAAATCAGCATCAATCAACTTATTAAACTGAAATTAATGGAATTACACAGCCATCCAAGTGGTGTTAGCAAGAGGGGGGTTGGTACCAGTGTGTATTTAAAAGACCAGCATTCCTCTCATTTCTCACAATGGAAAAAAATCAGGAGAACCTCACTTAAGCCAGTAGACCAAATCTAGAGTGGAGAGCAGAGAAGTTGTCCCATTAGCACCCTGGGAGTAACGAATGAGGAAAGAACATTTGCATGGCCTCTAAGACAATGACCACCTTCTTTTCTTCCCCCCAAAGACAGTGCCTTGTGTATAGGATCCCTGACAATGGGTCTTACAGGGCTGGTACAATAGACAGGAATAGCAACATTAAAATGACAGCAGCCTTCAGTGTACATTTCTCTGAAGAGCCATGTGAAGTCTTAGGAATCAATGTTAAGATGGGTACCAATAATTCGCTGGCTCAGAGCCTTAGAACAAGCAGCTGGCAACATTTGAGACCTGCAGGAAGCAAGCACAGCCAAACTAAAATAACTCAAATACACAGTGATGTGCTGTAATGCTTCCCAATAAACAATCCCATTTGGCTAAGGGGAAAATAAATACAAATAAACCAGCTGAAGCACAATATTATAAATGACTTCCAAGATACTCAGGAGAATATAGAAATGTTTTACTTGGAGAGGAGAGAGAGACAGAACACGTGAAAGGAGAGACTGCATTACATGCAGCAGCTTTCTTCTCCTTATTGTGAATTACATCCGTCCCATCCTTTCCTTTTCTTCCTCTCTGTCTAAATGCATTGGGACAGTGATGCTTCAACACAAGGAAATAAACCTTTAATTAATAGTCTATGGAAGAATTAACTTATCCATAGCACACTCACTTTCAAGATGATTTCTCATCATGATCGTTTCTTCTTCATCTGTCTTCCACCTCTCTACTTGTGTCTTCACTGCTCTTCATTTCCCACTTTTGTGACTCAACTCATTTTTAAATATGACATGAAATAAATGTTAGTTCAATATGTCTGAGTGGCAATTACACCCCTTACTAGGTCAAGCATATATAAGCTATTGTGGCTGCTGAATGCCTTCTCTGTGTGAATGCAACACAGCCATATCTCAGATGCATTGCTGATTTCTAATATTTTTCTTCCCTTGCCCCCACGGTTTACTGTTAAATTTCTTCTCCTTTCTGCTGTTTTATGTCCTGATTGAATATCATTTCTAGAAAATTTTACTGGAAGGTGATTATTGGAAGGCCAATTTCATACATGCCAGTCTCCAGCCAAAGAATACAAGATAGAGAACTACCATCGTATCACATTATGACCTGTGTTTCCAAATGAATTTTAGTAGATTAAGAAAATAGAAGGCATACTTTAAGTTTTCACTTAAAACAACTCTTTTAGTGGAAACAGATACAAATAGACTAAATTATTACAACCTATTGAGGTAAAATGTGTGTAGCCACTGAAGTTAAAATAAATGTTTCTCATTTCTATGAATTGATTCTGCTGAGCATAAGACCTCTGAAATCCCAAAGCAAGTTATGCAGATGCTTAATCATGAGCCTATGGCTGGTCCCATGGAGGTCAGCAGCTAGAAACTGTCAGAGGAGATGGGCTGGTTGTGCAACCTGGGTCCTCCAGTTCCTCCCCAGGGTTGTGTGGAGGGAGAGACACCACCAGACCCAGGCAGCAGTCGCCAGTTTCCCATCTGCTCCACAAACGGGGAACAAATCCCCTTCCTGATAACACCAGGGAAGGTGGGCTCTTCTCCCACCCTTCCCACCAAACCGTCTTCCTGAAACAAGTGACAACCTGCCATGCCGGGGAAACGAGTGAGATATCTGCCTGTAGCAATATCATCTTGAATTACGAATTAATCAAATCTCAGAAGTTGAGCTTAGGTGTTACAGGCTTCTCTGGGGAGCTCAAATTTACCTGAAAGGATCCAAAGAGTTTTAAACAAAATTATAGCTACAATTTAGCAAAGAAAGTGTGTATAGTTACATTTCTTATCACTGGAGTGCTGTAAAATTGAAGCGAATTTTCAATGTGATTAATTCATTCTGAATGATTCCTGTTGAGTAATTATCCTCAATAAAGATCTGTCAATACAGTTTCTAGCTATTGTCATTTTATATCAAATATAAATTAGACAGTATAATGAATTCAGCTACACCTAAACTCAATGTCAGATTAGATTCCTCTATGATAATCAAGTGAAATAATCACTCTAAGAAGATAAAAACAAAAGAACTTAATACAATAACAGTAAAACTCTTTCTTCTTTCTGGGTTAAGATAGAATGGATGGTTTTACAAAATCATCTGAGATGTACATCCCAGGTCAGTTCAACTAACAAAACTTTCAGGATTGATTGCTGCAGAGAAAGAGACATTATTTTAGCTGGTGTAAAATAGCATAACTTTAAAATAGATAAAATCATGCCTATTTAAACCAGGTGAAGATTTGGCATAGAAATGTTGATTTAAAAAATAGTTTGCTAACATAACTATATATAGGCTATGTGGCCAGAAACACTGACATGGTGTACTGTCCAAGTGGCTAATTTAACAAACTTAATAGTTTCTGAGACATGGAGATAATAGTTTAAACATATTTTGGTTAGGGCATCACCAGTTGATGCATGGTCTGATACTTCCAAGCGAGGAAGTTTCAGTTCAGCAGCTTTTATTACTAGACCTGGTATTAGGAAAGCAGGACTATGTTGGACCAGAGATTAGGTCACAGCTCTCATCCATCTAAATGGGCAACTGAGTAGTTTTTCCAGGAGAAAACTTTTCTGTCCTGCTCAATAGTTTGAAGGAAATTGACACAAAGCAGCAACAAAAACAGATCTGTAACTTCAGCTGCACTGAGCAAATGCAATGTTGCCTTGTACCCCAACAAAGCAGATTTCCACAGGAGCCGCAAAGACCCATCACCTGTGGAGATCAACCTCTTGCATGTAGCTGCAAGGGCTTGGCTCTGGGAGAGGTTTGTCCATTTGGGCTTGACTGACCCACTCGAGTTCAGAAAGTGAATTGAAGCAGGGACAAGAGCCCTTGTCCTGTTTGCCATCTTTCCCCATGACATGTATCACCCTCCATACCATCCTTTGAGGCCAGCACGCAGCATGGCATGGCAGGACACGGTGGTCAGGTTGTTATTTTTACAATTTTTTTAGTGCCAAAAGTAGCGAGCATTTTTAAGGAGATAGATTCTGTGCTTTGAAGTCCATGCGTTGTTATTCTGCTGTCTTTATTCTTTCTTTCTCTAACTCTTTGTCTGAAAGTTTCTCAAAGGCAGGCTGCCTGGAAATATTTTTTGAATTTGCCTTAATCTGTAGTAGCCAGATTGCCCCTGCACAGCAACAACTCGACAACTTTTGTTACCTGATAGAAAATTAAGCTAAAAGCCATTGCTTTTATACAGGCATAGTTAATAAACAGAGAAATCCCGAAGATAGGTGGATGAAGAGGGGCATGTTTAAAGGGTCTTTCTTTACAAGTGCAGCAGCAAATTGAAGCACATATCATCCAAAGCAGAAAAGCCAGTAGTCCCAAGCAATGCTATACCAGAGATCAGAAACCGGCATTCAGCTCTCATATGCAGAATAAAAGTTATGAAGAGAGTCCTCTCCTGACACTAAAGTAACAGGGAGTGGTGGCTACAGAGTCCAAAATGGGAAATGGCTGTTGAAATGCCCCTGTCGCCCTGTTCCCCCCCCCCTTCTTTTTTTCAAGTTACTAAAAACTCTTCTAAAATCCCCCACAAAGTGTGGTCTTCTCCAGTGACAGTACAGCTTGCACACATAAACTAATAAATTGTATATGACAGGAGGAGTGTCTGCCTAGTAAATAAAGCTCATCTATCCAGATGGATCTATTAACAAAGCATTTTTAACAGAAGTTTGAGTAGTTAAATCAATTCTAAACGGGGGGTTGGTGCTGCAGGATGCTGAGAGCTCTCAAACTCCGCGTATGTACTTGGGGACATCCAGGGCCTTGCTGGATTAGATCTCTGCTCAGGCTGCATTTGGGGATCGCTGAGGTGGATGCCAGCAAAATCCTTAAGAAACAGGCAAGCGTTTTGTGTGAGTCTGCACGGGCACATGCCATTAGGTTAGCTCTGTAATGTTTTGTACCTGACATTAAGATTTATTATACTGCAACTTGCAATTAACTTTTTTTCCTGGCTGCTTTAAATTGTTGCTTTCTGGTTGCTGTAAATCCCTGCTTTGCCTCACTGTTCTCCTTGGCTTCAGTTGCTCTATTATTAGTGATAGACTTACTGGTGCAGTAAAGCAGCTCAGAGAGAAGGACTGCAGTGTTATTCTTACACTTACCCTTTGCCTGACCAGGGACCAGCAGAAGTCACATATGTCCAAGTACCCAGTAAAGCTGGTTACCCACAATTCAAAGTAGGGCACTTGTAGCTCACTATTTACTTACACTTGTGCCATGACAAAATGTGTCCCAGCCGATATAAAAGCAATTATATTTTGAGATATTGTGACATTAACCATTGCTGGGTGCTGGAGCAGATACTGATTAAACTCTATTTTCTTGCTTGTGTTACTACATGCATTTGATATTTTAAAGTAGCATAGTTAGAATTGCTATTTTGCTGCTTCTTTAACTTGCATTACTCATTACGTTTTTTCCTGTACCCAGACAGAGCAATCTTGGAAGATTCTCTCCTCTGAAACAGTTGTGTGACCATCTATGTGTATAAATACACAGATTTATTTATGCTTTTGCAGACTGCAATATAAGGCAGGACTTTTATAACCATAGGAGATTGAAACAATGAAATTCCATTAACTTTTAGACGGGTACAAAGGAGGTTACACTCCAAGTTACTTTTAATCTGTTTTTATGAAACAGAAATCTGCAGTTGTATTGGCATTCAGTAGTTCAAAGGTAGAGAGAAAAAAAACCCCACTCTTGAAAATTCCTTGATATAAATTTTGGAGCTTGTTGAACAGCAGGAAGAAATGCTAAATAAATTATGTAACAAAACCAAGAATATTTTCTGAATAGTGTATGATCTGGTCAGGACATTCTTATTTTTTGAGAAAGCAGAAGTAATCTAGTGAAACAAATTACTTTGGTATGATAATAATAAACAGAACCAGAGCAACGCGAGGTAAACTGGGCAGAATTAGGACCTTTTCCTTTCTCAGAAATTTGATTGAAATCAATACCGTGTCCTGGGAGCAATACATACGTTTATAAAAGCACACATCATAGAGGCTAGACTCTGAGCTAAGCTTCGCCACACTGGCACTATGCTCCCTCATGAGTGTTTCTCCATCAGCAGATGCCGTTTCATCAGATCCTGTCTTTTCTCCTACTCTTTCCTGTACCTTAAACCTTGCATGGAGAGGAGGAGTATTGTTGCTGCCCATTTGTGCAGAGGCTTAGAGCTTTTGGACACCCACACTGTCCTTGGGGACCTAAGTGAGCATCACATGGGAGCCACAGCCACCAGTCTCGAGGTGACTGTGTCACCACTGAGGTCTTTCTGCCTTCACCTCTGAAGCCTGGATGCTGGGACATAAACTACAATGCTGACTACAAGTTGATTTTTCTCCAGGAAAAGCGAATGCACTTGCAGAGTTATCTCTAGACCAGTGAATAACCATCCCATGCAGCATGGGATAACGATCCCTCCCCCACAATCACTCATCTGGCAGCTTGGTAGGCAGAATACATTCCTGTTCTGTTTATAGCCCACCCCCATTTCTCCTACCAAGCTGGAGAGTGGGGAAGGCGTGTGAGCAGCTTGAATTTGGGTTGTTCTCTGAATGCAGCTGGGTTACTTAAGGGCTAGACTGCCTTCCTTGGGCAGAGCTGGTGGCAATCAAGCATTCCTCAAGCCAGAAATCACAGTCTGGTACTGCAGTGCTTGGCTGCCCATAGGGTGCTGCTCTGACCTGAGAATCACTCATCTGGAAAGCAGGGAGCTGAAGGCAAATTTTATTGCCATTTGCAGCAGCTTCCCCAGAAAGAAACTGCCTTGGAGGTGACAATAAGGTTGTCTTCTGAAGCTTGAGCAAAACTAGCACGTTCAGAAGACGAACATGTGAGACTATTACAGCACTGTCTGGCAATCCCTAAGCAATGATCTCACCTGTCTTGCATCATGAGACCAAACATCTATTCTCTTCAGCCTCAGGGTCAGACACATGAGTGGCACTGGAGGGGCTGGAGAACCGCAAGCAAAAACTGCAAAAACTCCCCATCCCCTTCATGACCCTTCACGACACATAAGGACTTGACAAGGGGTGCAGAGGCCACTGGGTGCGTATCTGAAATCCCCCAGTGCTGGGGTCTGCCCCCGGAGTTACCAGTCACTTTCTTACTTCTACACAACCTGCACTTGCAACCTGGCAGAGAAGCCGAGAGCTTTAAGTGGCAGCTGGTTTTCTTCAGGTGGGGTGTCCCTCTGTCTCAGAGTCAGCCAGCTCAGACATACCTTGCTGGGAGCCTCCTGTGCAATGGCAGAGGAGCAGAGGGCCCCCAGGAGTGAGCTACAGTAAAGGGCATGCTGACCAGAGACCAACTTCCTTCGGTGAATTCAACTTTCCTGCCCCTGCAACTTCATTTCACTTCTCAGCTCTGTAGCAAGCTCAGTTCTGTCAGGCTTTGCAAGCCCTTGATTCATATTTGCCTGAAGAGTGGGCACAAACACTGGATCATGTTCTCTGCAGAAGGAAATATCCCACAGCAGTGATTGTGTGTTTTGGGCAAAGCCTGCTGGCTGAGAAGAGAGCTGAGCAGGTAAAAGCTCACACGCATGCCCAGACCTGCTAACGTGCTTTAAAATAAGACAAACGCAATGGGAAGTGTCTGTGCCACATTCTCCAGGTGGTCTCACACCTACCTGTATCTTCTGCACCGGTGCAACTGTAGAGCTGTAGAGCTTTCCTCTCCTCCCACACCTGTGGAAAAGCTGCTGCCACCTTACATGTCCCCCAGAGCTCAGCACCCTGTGGGCCATGATGTAAGCAGCCCCTTGTGACAAAGCACAGCGCTGAAGCGGGACAGGACATCTCTGTAGCTCTGGTGGCATCTGTTTGCGTAGATGTCCCCGTGCCAGCCATGTTCCTCCACCATTTCCTGCAACAGGCTGGAGTCAGCCTCTCTGACTTCTCACGTCGATACACGTGTTAAGTTCATTATCGTGTTTGCAGTGCTTTTTCAGAATAGCCGAGATGTGAATGTTTGAGCTGCATATGTTTGAGCTGTGTCAACAGTACATGCTGTTAGACCTCGGAGGAAATTAAGGCTCGGAAATTATTGCAAATGGAAAACTTTTTTTTTTTTTTTTTGTCTTTTAATTAGTAATCCAACCAACCGTTTAATAGAGAGCAAAATAATCACAGAGAGGTGAAGACAAGGTATGTAAACTAGATTTCTGCTTGACTGGACATGCTTTCCTAGGGTGCAATTGGTAACACTCATATGAATTAATAAAACAGTGCCTACTAGGAACACATAGGAAAAGCTGGGGCAAAACCATTGCTGGCTTTTTCAAATATATTTCTAATACACCTATTTGTTTCCAGTTGTTCCTCAAAGGCTAGCTTTGATTCCACTAAGAAATGCGGATTTCTATATTAATTTGAGAAGGTTAAGAATATGCTTTTTGACGGATATTTGTGCTCCTATTGCAGAGGCTTGAGATCTTCATTAGAAGCCTTTAAATCCTGAGGAATCGTTAGACTGATTCTCTCTTGATGAGATCTGTGCCAGTTGGGCTCCTCAGCTCCACTTATTTACAGAAAACACTAGAAGTCCAATCCTGAAAGACACTTTAACATCCGCATATCTTACTGAGTAAGATTCCACATGATATTTTAGTCTGTACATATCACGCTAGAGTCCTTCTCGCTTTAAGAGGCCTTTCAAGTCCATGCATCTGTGTCTAGAAACCTGCACTCTTCCTTGGCATATGTTGTGAGGTTTCTTGTTGGTAGTGTTTTGGTTTTGCCTTTTTTTTTTTTTCAGGTAACCCAGCAGAAGGTAATCTTGCTGAATATTTTACCAAATGCTTGGGTCTAAAATCTGCATCAGCTCCTTTGCATTGGATTTTTTTTTTTCCTCCAATTTTGCCTGTCAAGTGAGCTCATTGTTAGAAGAGATACCTTGGGCATCAGCCATGTGCGGAGAGAGCTGGCATGTCCCTGGTGCTTTACCTCTTCAACGTCAGCCTGGCGATGGTGTCACCCACTGCAAGGTCACAGCCTCCTCCAGCGTGCCTGACTGCACCAGGGAAATCCCGGATTTCACTTCTCCTCTGCTGCCTCTCCCCAGGCAGCCCCGCACACCACCACAGGGAGGGCTACCAGCCATGGGCAACGCTATCTGCGCCTGCACCTTCCCAGCTGTGGAGGCACCAAGCAGCTTCACCATGTCCTACACCAAGCTCAGACCTTCCCGTGCTGGAGCGTGACCTGCCACGTGTTGCAGATCAGAAGCCTCCTGCTTTAACTTCAGCCATTCCTACAGCCTCTGGCAGAGGTTTTCTTCCCTTCAGCTTTCCCCTTTGCCAGCCCTCCGGAGGGGGAGACTCCTCTTTACACTGTCAGAGGTGACACATAGGAGGGTGAGATCTAAAGACAGCCAGCAGAGAATTAGCACTCAGGCTAGTCTGGTGGATTGCACATTTTAAAGCAACCACAAAAAAGAGGAGGAGGACAAAGTACACTGCTTTGTACCATGGCATGCATTTGGGTAGCGATCTGTAGCAGGCCCAGCATACCAGCATTGTTCCAGTTCACGAAACGAGAAAGCAAATTTTCTCCCTTCCAAATTCATTGTGAACTCCAGGAAGGGAAGATTATAAATGTTGGCCGTATGCTGGAAATAAAAACATATATCTGCCACAGAGAGCGCGTTATTCAAACACAGCATTAGTCACAGCCCTACACTCTTTAATAACCCCGGCGCTGCTATTTATAACACTGCAAGCGTCCTTGGAGGTACAGAAAGTCCAAACACCACTGGGACAAGTATTTTCCCACCGGTGAGAACAGAGAACCTGTTTGTGTGACAGGGGTGACTCAGCAGTGGCCAGGGCTCCTCCACCGCCCGCGGGCAGAGTGCTGTGGGGAGAGAGATCTTGTGTGCGCGGTGTGGTGATTTCGCAGGGTCAAACGTGCCCTATGTAGACTTTCAGAGCAGTTTTAGGCTACGCAATAGAAAGTAGTCCACGTTATTCACGGGATTTTCAAGTAAAGAAAAATTGATTGTAGGAGAGCTTGTGAATAGAAACGTGTCCATAAAACTATTTCTGCTCTGTTTGATGCTCGGTTGTCTGCTGTCTGTATCTGTGATGGGAGCTTTTAGAGGTCTGCCTCTTACTCTATAGGGAATTCTGGCTTCCAGCACCCTGAGGTCGTGTGTCCTTGAATTTTCCCAAACAAAATAATATCCTGTGACTTTGCCAAGAATTTTGTTTGGCCATTTTGAATTTACCATTTCACTAGCTTTAGTCAAGGGGTTTATATGCAAACTCTGACGCAAGTCTCAACCTTTTAGTAGCAACAGTAACGCCCTCAGTGCTGGAGGTATTTAATAGGCAAATATGCTTCTCTGGTGTAGAGCTGATGAATAACAATATATGAAGTTTAACCCTAAGAAAGTCTTCTAATTCTCTCCCTCTTGGATCACACAATTACGCCTCTGAACTTTTTTTTCTTTCTAACATGTCTAGAAGATATCTAATGCATGAGAACGAGGACCTTCATGGGGCTAAGCTCTGCAACTGCTGTGTCTTGGAAAGTTTCACCTGTTGCAGAAAATAGTTTTGTACAACCGTGACTATTCTGCAAATCTTTACTCCTTGGGAGCCCCCTGACAGAGCAGAACCTCATCACCAAATTTCAGAGTAAATACGTAGATACACCTGTCTGCCAGGGGCAGTGACTTAGGAAACTGAATCACGAACTGCAGAAACCACAGCCTCTGCCTCTTGCTCCTTGGGGACAAATCCAGTAAAGTGAGGAAGGCAAATGTCACATTTCCCCGCCAGCAAAGCTCCTGGCCACCCAGAAGGCTGTTCAGCACAGGAAGAAGCAAACTTTTTCTCTGCAACTCCTACAATATCTCCTCCCAAGCCTATTCGGACACCCGCCAGGCCTCTACGGGCAACTAACAGACTCCATGAGGGCTGCTGTTCTGCATTTTAGAATAACGTTAGGAGGTCTCACAACAGTGCCTATGGCGACAAGCCCTACAGAAACTCCCAACAAGGGGAAACGCTTGTCCTGAGGAGCACCAGAGCCTAAACAGAGGCACGAAAAGAGAAGCCCAGTTCGGTGAGGAAACATGCCTGGGACAACTCAGCCCAGCAGCCAAAGAGGGGCCAGATCAGATATGGATGGAGCAGGGACAAGGTAAAGGGAAGCTGTATTTTCTGTGGCTTTCTTTGACATGGCCTCTTCCTCTTGCACATTACATGTGCAGTTACAAGCTTTTCTGGTCTTAATTCAAGCCTGGTCTAAAGCTTGTCATCCTCAACACAGAGGACAGCAGCCCCAACACTGGCAGCAAGGGGCACCCCAGCAGACAGACTCGTTTCAGGTTCCTGCTCCAGATCAGGCAGATGGGGGATTTTAACGTGGGCTTTCCCCAGCAGCGCATGAACGACAGGGCTGCTGCCTAGTCTGCCTTAGGAGTCAGTATTTTCAGTTGGAGCTGTTCCACTCTGTGCAAATAATTAAGCGTGAGCAGATATGGTTTGGTCACTCTCACGAAGCTTAAGGCAGAATAGAACTAGAAAAGGGTTTTCATGAAGACAGCCATGATCTGTGTCTCATCACACCGTAAGGAGAAGTTGCAAGTTTCCTCCACACTGAAAGAAGGAACTGAAGTGGAAAACCCAAACCCTGGGCAACCCGTCTCGGCCCAACCGCAGAGTGAAACAGAAACAAACGTGATTACAGCAGGAAACAACGTGGCCAAAGCAGTGCTGCATCAGTGGAGCTAGCCTGGAAGCCTCGTAAGCCAGGGCTGCCAGCATGTGGATGGGAGAAGACTGAATGAGGCAACAAAGGAAGGGAGAAAATATCTGCTCTCTCCGCTTGACCTCAGCTCAGCAGGATTGCTGAAAAATTCCTTGTGTGCTCTGAATGTGCACATCTATCTGCATCCATTACCTCCCTTGGGGAAAACTCTTAGATGTTCAAGATCAGAGCAAATTTCTCAGGCCTAGAGAGAAAAGCAAGTGATGTAGGGATGGCATTGGTAAGGGGAAACACAGACATTTGAAAATGGCTCTCTTACACTCCCCAACCTAACATAATCTGGCTCCTTGCAGATCTGTGTCTTGTGGTTGATTTCAAGCCCCCAGGGAAGCTTTTCCTGTGGTCGGGACATTCATAAAGTCTGTCTCTCATGTGGGTGCTCGAGCAGTTAACAGCACATGTGATCATGTTGCAAACGCTGCCCGAACCGGTCCACACATCTTGTCTTTTTATTTAATGGGGGCTCTAATTTTCACATCGCTGATGGAATTTAGTAATGTCTCAGAACTTTCCCCTTCTGAAAAATGTGCTTAAAAATGACCAAAGGATTCAAACATTGAGATGTCTGAGTCAGGCAGCCAGCATGATTGCATAAGACTTGCTTCCTTAGGAAAACCATGGTAGAAAACAATAAAATTAAAGTAGCTGTTTTTCTGTTCTCTTAGTTCTCTAATTCTAGCAAACTAGTTTGCCAGGAGTGCTGGAAAACATTTCATTCATGGAAGTCACTCAGGCTGTATTGGTGAGGTCCTAGGCATTCGAGGCCTCTGTCTCAATTTACTGGTTGCCTATGTTCTTCAGAGGTACAGAAATCAATCCTTCATTTAGCAAAAGCTTCTCCCATTTGCCTGCTTTTTTGCTGCGGATAAGTTATGAAAATTCTGTTGAATGTTTTCACAGCCTGGTTGAAAAACAGATACAAATTTGTGCAAAACTGAGCAGCCTTCTCTTCAAAATACTCTCTTCTCAGGAAAAAAAAAAAAATTAAAAGCAAGAAAACATGTTGGTTGGCAGTGTTCATCAACCTATGTAGCTGAAGCGAGCAATAACACCTCACTTACAGACTGACACTGTTGTGAAAGAGGGGAAGATGACAAGAGAAGAGAGAGGGCCGTGTTCCATACCTACCATGTAACACCCAAAGAATCATGGAATCACTGGTTGGAACAGACCCTCAAGATCGAGTCCAACTGCTAACTCCGGCACTAAACCACATCCCTAAGAACCTCATCCACATGTCTTTTAAACACCTCCAGGGATGGTGACTCAACCACTTCCCTGGGCAGCCTGTTCCACTGCTTGACAACCCTCTCTGTGAAGAAATTTTGCCTAATATTTAATCTAAACCTCCCCGGCACAACCTGAGGCCATTTCCTCTCATTCTATTGCTTGCTACTTGGGAGAAGAGACCAAAGAACGTGGACCTGCTTCCCCTGAATAACCTCAGACAAATGTGAGCTGCCACAGAAACTGGAGAATGGAACTATGTTGACTTTTCAGGGGACCAGCACTACAGGGCTGGACAACCTAGCTGGCATTTCCCACACCAACAACATACAGCTTTATCACTGCTCAGAGATGTCCCTCTGGGTGAGGCATGATGCACATGTGTTGCTGGCATGAGGGACATGGCTGAAGGTCCAGCACAGCCCAAGCCAGCAGCTAAGGCCAGCCTCCTTCCCTGGGGGCTGGGAGCACAGGCGTTTTGGAGGAGGAGAAGGAGGAAGGTGGTATCAGTGACATGTCCCACACAATGTGTAGTAGTAACCACAGCAGCTGAGAAGGCTCCCATGCCAGGAAACTGGATTGCAGATAACTGTGAGAGGTTTCTCCCATGTAGTGTGGGTCTATAAAACAGCATGTGGGTGGGTTATCTGCCTTGGAGGGTGTCTTTCCCTTGCACCAAACCTGGGCCAGTAGCCCATCTTTTCCACCAGTACCCAGCTTTGCATTACAAAGTGACACATGGCTTGAAAAGTGCATCTGTCATCCTGTATGTAAATAACAGGCACAATGCAAGCTGCATCATGTTTAACTGTAAGACAATCGTAGCTTCTATAGATTTATTGTTGACTGTGTACACACTAACATGAAAATGCATTTTTAAAAGCCTCAACACAGTACATGTTTTCTCAGTCTGTGTTCTCAAATTGATAAAATACATCTGCTCTGAAGAGCTATTACAGCTTATCACAGAAACTTGGATCTAATTTACTGCCAGCAAAAGCTTTCTTAAAGACACTTTTTCAGAGGCTGTACCATAAAACATGATAATTCACATTAAGAATACATTTAAACACTGCTGAAAAGACAACTTGTGCTGAACAAGAGGCAACATTCATCCGTGCTGATGGCTAGTATAAAACATAGCCAAGACTGGAAATACAAACTTCAGTGATTTGGAGTGCTTTCAGTCTTGCCTGATGAGCCTTAAATAGCCAAAGTGGTCTACAGCCTGCTGAAAACCATAGCTCCTTAAATGACTTCCCTTTTGAGTCCTGAAAACCACCCACCAGATGTTTTTGAAACCTAGACCCATTGCTTTTCCCTTCCAACAGTCTCCTCACCCACCTTTGCAGCTTTGCTAGCAAACCCACCAGAGACCAGCAAACTTGTTACTCCTCAGAGGTTGAAAAAAAAAATGTTTTTAAAAATTATATCTATACACACTCGTTGACTGTGGCTATAAGCTGAGGATGCATGCACTGATGCATGGCCTCAGTCCTCCTCTGGCCCAGGGTTGAGCAGATACCACCATGCCTTGAGGTAAGGTTAAGGGGAAGAACTTAGGGAAGGAGCTTGAGAGGTCAGTAGGGTCCATGTGATGCAGTTCTGCTCATCCCCTAGACCAGCCTAACCTGGCCCATGAGAGGTCTCTACCCAAAAGAGGATGCTGCCACAGCCCATCTGTGCTCCATGGTGCTTGCCCAAGCTCCTCCTCATCCTTGCCAGTTTTCTGTACCCTCCTTATGTATTCCCACTCCAGTCCTTGGCTCTTTTGTTTTCCTTCCCTCTCTGGATATTGGGGTCAGCAGAGAGCTGGTGCTGGAGCAAGGCCATGTGGAAATACCACCCCCAAATTCCCAGCAGCACGTGCTTCCCTAAGCAAACTGCATCCAGGCAACCGGCTGCCAAGCCGTGGTTCCTCGGGAGCAGCTCCTTTTGCTCCTGCACCAAGGATGCCCTCCAGGACCAGGACCTTTCTGCATTGGCTCTGCTGGATTTGGCCAGGGTGAGCTGTGGTGGCCTACTACAGCTGGCCCTTGGCCACTCGTCCAGGTCTTCTCCTCAGGTCCTGTCCCAGCACTCACACAGTGAGTGTTAAGGCAGCCCCTGGAGCTATGTGGTAGCAAATTCATTCTCCCAAAGAGAGAGGCTGACAGTGAATAATGTAACAGCCAGTCTCTATCCCATGGCACCAGGGACAGACCCAGCTTTCATGACAATCTCAGGGGTTTCCAGGCAGCTTTTTGCAGCCCCATCCTAGACACAGGTTCCTGCTTGCATGCAGAAGCCAACTCTTTGCCCCAGGAAAACAAGCAGTGCTGAGGTGCTGCCCTTGTACCACCTATACTTTGGCAACTGGATTCCTCTTCCTTGCAAACATTCCCCTCTTGAAGGCACAGTGGGTGTGGGGCAGGGTCACCTGGCGTGCATGTGGCTGCCGGGACTGCGATGGCTCTGCCAGTGCCTGCTCAGCCATCGGGTGAGGACCGGCAGAGTCATAGAACCATTTTGGCTGGCAGAGACCCTCAAGACCTTAGAGTCCAACTGTTAGCCTGACTCTGGCACTAAACCATGTCCCTAAGAAACTCATCAAGTCAACCCCTCACTCCAAACCCAACTTTCAGAGGATCCAACAACCTCCTTCCCACCCGCTCAGTGAAGCAACCATGCTGCTATGGCCACTATAAGACCTGGTAGGGCAGCAGTATTGGGCTTGACCACACTTTTAAATCTGCTTCCACTTATATGTAGCCCCTTTAAGTGATCCCCAACAGCTGCCATTCAAACCGCAGATCCACATTGCTTTGTTAACTTGCTGAAAACACCCTGCTGCTGCAATGCCCTGCTCAGTGCTGTTGGCAGATGCACTTTCATGCAAGGCTGTTCTAATAACACCAGCACATTTCTGGGCATCACCAGCAAAGCAGGGCTGCACACCAGCAGGGAGGCTGCAGGAGGCCAATGAATGTATCAGGTTAGAGGTGCAGCACAACAGGTGAGTATGGAAAAGGAAAACCACGTAGGTAGCTCTGCTCCCTCCAAAAGGATCAATTCACTGACAGGTTTTGCAGTTTTAAAATAAGAACTGCCCTTGCATTATTGCTTGAACAACTTGGCCAGATGCTCTTGCTCTGAACAAAACTCAGACTTTCCTGGAGACTTCTCTGCAGCCATAGGCAAATCCTATGGTGGTGGGTTTTTTTGGTATACAATGCTTAAGCCTTACAGTGATCTCTTCGCGTGCACCCAGGTTTCCATGTAAAAACACCATCAAAACCTAGCCAAAGCATTCAGTGCCAGGCACCTAGCAAAAGCTGGGGACATCTACATTAAATGTTTTGGAAATGCCACTGTGGAGCCTGCTCCTCAATACACTTACTCCAGCTACTTGCATTGCCATTAGAAAAGGGCCTGCTCAGCCCAACATCCACAAATTGAGAGTGTTGTGCAGCAACACAGCATTCTTTGCTGCAAAGAAAAAAAAAAAATCAAATTTCATTGCTTCCTCATGTATTACAGCTGCTTAAATGAAAGACTTCGAATTTTCCTGCAGTCATTTTCTGTCTTATTTCTGTTATGCTTCCAAATAACAGGCATTCATTTGGGAAACGCAAGAAAAAGGAAGATGTTGAAAAGCTATTGATCAGCCAGGTGGAAAACTCTACATTTCATTTCCAGGGGAAATGAAACAGCGACAGAGCAGCTTTTTTTTTTTTTTTTCCTTCCAGCTTGGGAAACAACGCATCATCCCTTCAGCAAAATACTGGAATAATCATAAGGTTGTTTCATAACAAGAACAATCACAAAGACAATTTGTACTTTGAATTTTGATTTCAAGCCTGCACGTCTATTGTATGCCTTGCTTATACATACACTCACTTGTGAATATAGTTTTGGGTCTTGTTCACAGTGCTGATTACAACCAGAGAAGAAAAACCTGCCAGCAATGCTGACACTCATCCCTATGGAAAAAGCATCTCTAAAATGACTGCTAGTGCACCATAGATACCAAATTACAGTGCCTCCCTTTCCATTAGTCATTCCACAACATTATTCCCTGATGCCACATTTCATACTTTTCCAGCAAGAAAGTAAAGATGCCACCAAACTCTCTGCTGTCCTTAAGTGACGGATCAATTTTATTTTTTTTTTTTTTTAGCGGGGAGGAGGCAAAAATGAGCCATGTATAGGGTTACAGAAGAGTTTGGGATGTTGTAGTTCTCAACTTCTTTGCAAAACTGTGAGAACCAAGAATGGTCCGCTTTTAGCAAGATTTCAACTTTTCATCTGTGCCTCAAATATTTTCTCCAAATAGTCCTTGGCTTTCCAGGCCATTTCTCTCCAAAATAAAGTGCCTGCTCTACACAGTTTTCAACATGCCTACCTTAATGTCTCATAGACCTTCAGCCGTTTGTTCAGCAGCACAAACACAGAAAAAACCTGATAAAAGTACCCATTAATTACCAGCCTCAGCTATTGCTCTTGTAAGGGGGCTGATATCACATTTTTCTCTAAATAAACACTGTGTGTGTTGCAAGGGTCACATAAGCCCTAGACAGACAGTGCTTGATGTTGAAAAAGAGCTTTAAAAAAAAATGTCAGAACCATATTTTTCCTATAGTTGCTCCAAAGTGGGTGAAATTGTAGAGAGAGGAGAGCTTTTAGAGAAATGAAATGGATTCTGGCATGCTTTCCCCTTTTGTGTTCCAAGCTTTGGGCTGGAAAAGGCTGCATTGAGGGTGGGACTTTTTTGTTAGTTTAGTGGTGCTGCTAGACATGTATTTAATCTTTTTCCCTGATATTGCTGTTATGAGAAGTTGCAGCCAGAGCGAGGGAGACATTTATCAATAGGGAAAGCGCACTCACAATTACTACAGCATGGTCTAAAACAAAGGGAGTTCACTTTCCATTACCCTGAGGCGCTGGAAAGGCTCTGCCATTCTTTGCTTCATTGTTATTCTCTTTCTCGCTTTGGAAACTGGCACCCACTGTTTCCTAACGAAGACATGGACTTCTTGCAAGCTTTCAGTGAAAACGCTGAAGGTGGACGACATCAGCATGGTTGAGGAGAGAAGGGGCCTGTAGAGATCACCTGGCCAAACACCCCTGCTCAAGCAGGGTCACCTAGAGGTGGTTGCCCAGGACCACGTCCAGACTGCTTTCGAATATCTCTAAAAGTGGAGATTATGCCCTAAAAAGCATTTGTTTTCCTCATGTAAATGCAGAAAGTACCTTATTTTACCCAAATTATCCTTCCACAAGAAATAAATCCCACAGATGATGGATAGGTCCCAGTATAAGGGGAGATCAAGCAAGCCTGCAGGTGCTGCACGGTCAAGGTGGGCATTCATTTCTCCCATTACACTAACTAATCCTTTCACTGCTCATGTGAGAAACGAATAATTCCATTTTCTCTTTCCTCTGCCCTTGATCTTTTTGCCCCTCCACACAACACCTACACATTGGCTGGGGCACTGGGCCTTCAAAGGGGATTACCGAAACTGAAGAACCCTTTTTCTGAGACAGCCAAGAACTGCACAGCCAACTTTTAATCGCCTTATCCCATCACCAGGGATAGTAGGGGTGAACAAACCCAGAAATTTTACATGGGGCAGATGGGTGGTTTTGTGGACAAGACAGTAACTAAGCAAGTATCAGTTCAACTAGCTTGCTGCTCTTCCCCTGGGGAAACACAACTCTCACCTGTGAATTGAGAAGTGGTTAAATACAGGATTACTTGACCAGATCCTCTCACTGATTTCCAATATTTGGGGATTCCTTCAGCCACTGATGTATGCATTTCTGAATTTTCCTAACATACACTAGTGCAGTTCTGTATATTCTTGTTATTCAGGTAACTACCCTGTGGTTGGTTATTTGTTGGTTTTTTGGTTTTTTTTCCAGAGGTGGTGGAGTTTTTGGCATCTGGTTGTTGGTCTTTTTTGTTTGTTTGTTTTTTTAATTGAAGCTTACTAACTTTTGAACTTTGCTGATTTGCGACAGTAACAATCTTTGCAGACAATTGCCCCTTAGGTAGGAAACCTTCTTTGCTGTATGCGCAAGAATGTACTTTTTGGAAGCTAGCACAGATTCCCCAGACCATTCTCATTTTCCTGTTGGGTGCAAGCAATACCCCTGTGCCAGCACCAGTTGAAATCATTAATAGTGATCTCCTCAGTCTTCAGCAAGCTGAGAATGAAGCCTCCAGTTTTCTGTGTGAGACTTATAAAAGCATACCACAAAGAGCCACCCTGCGGTATGAGCAAGTCTTATTCAAGAAGGTGGCTGGGGCAGCAGGAGGCTGAAATTGCAAGTTTCTCTTGCAGGACTGAAGCTCCTGCTCTCACCTCTAGTAGCAGGGAGATCTGATACTGTGGCAGTGCAGTGCTTGCACTTTTTAAAACAATCTTGTCTTGTATTACAGGTTTGTTTATCCCGATAGTTAGCATACTTAATTTGCCATTAGGAACATGGTGTGACTATGACAGCCCAGATAAATAAACTAATAATAAATGTACCTGCTCAGTTTGATAACTGAGAAATCCTATTAATAATAAAAAGTATGATCCATTTGGCTTGTGCCAGCTTATATTTTGTGTGTGTGTATCTTAGATTGGATAGTTGCAAATAAAAATGAAAGCAACTTGATTAAGTTTCACAGGTGGATTCAATTGCAAAGGCTGAAGCAAAGAGGGGACAGAGCCCTGTATGAAAATAAGCTGTTCACATCAGAATTTTTTAAAAAATTAGAGATATTTTCTGCATTTCTTTGCCTATCATGGCCTAATTTGTGGGAAATCACAAACACATTCCTACGGATGCAGATGATGACAGTGTCAGAATACTCTCGTTGTTCTGGAGGTCATGGGAAGTCAACGGCAATGGGAGGACCTGGAATCACCCTGCAAAGAGATTTCTAGTGTTTTTAGGATTTGTCCTTAACAGAAATCCAGGATGAAATTTGATCTGACATAAATACATTAATATTTTGGCAAAGATACCATGTATGTTATCATACCTACTATATACATTTGATTGCTCTGTCAGGTTTTTTTCAGGCTTTTTCCACAAACACAAATTGTGCCAAAATATAAAATTTTCAATTAACCATGCAGTCTATTGTGCAAGCAATCCAAGCCCAAAACACAGCATTACTCTTGTCCTTAACTCTGCAAAATGCATTAGAAAGTCTGAATTCACATGTTTCAAATTAGCTCAATGCCTTAGATGAACTTGGGCTGTGATATGTTGGTATCATATACAAAATAATGCTTCAATGTGTGATGCTATCCAGCCACCGGCCACAAGCGAACAAAACGACAGCAACGCGTGCGTGATAAACAAGGGAACTGCAGTAAGGAGAAGGTGCAGAATTTACAGGGAACAACAGATGCTACCTACAAGTAAATCTCAGGTGCGCTAAAATGCTTTTCTCCAAGGAAAGCCCAAGACACACATCTCACCCTGTGCAACTCAGGGAGACCATCTCAGCCATGCTTTAAAAAAAAAAAAAAAGAAAAGAAAAAATAGCAACTTCTAATCCAGCACACCCATACCCTGGGTGCAGCTCCATGCTGTTTGCATCTTTTTCCTGAGGACTTACATAGTGCTTTCCATATTCATTCGCTACTTAACTGATTTGTTTTCGCATGCTGATGAAGCCCTGAATTTTACTGGCTCTCACTTACCAACTCTCTTTGATTTCTTTAATCAGGCCACTGCTTCTCTGTGATTCAGTGAGCCAGTTTCTAATTCCTAGTTCCACTTGATTAACCATCAGCATTATATACTTAGCACTGTTTGTTTTGTTCTTGTAGGTTCAAGATGCCAATGACAGTTTTACTATCTCTGTCTACCTCACTGGGCTGCAGCTGGCAGGAACACAAGAAGGAGATCATAGAATCGTAGAATAGTTTGGGTTGGAAGGAACCTTCAAAGGTCATCTAGTCCAACCCCACTGCAATGAGCAGGGACATCTTCAACTAGATCAGGTTGCTCAGAGCCCCATCCAGCCTGTCCTGGAATGTCTCCAGGGATGGGGCATCTAACACCTCACTGGGCAACCTGGGCCAGTGTTTCACTACCTTCAGTCTAAAACATTTCTTCCTCATGTCTAGCCTGAATCTCCCTTCCTTTAGTTTAAAACCATCACCCCTTGTCCTGTCGCAACAGGCCCTACTAAAAAGTCTGTCCCCACCTTTCTTATAGGCCCCTTTTAAGGGCTGAAAGGCCACAGTTAAGGCCTCACTTGAACCTTCTCTTCTCCAGGCTGAACAACCCCAACTCTCTCAGCCCATCCTTGTAGGAGAGGTGTTCCAGCCCTCTGATCGTTTTATGAGATATTTATGAGATGCAAGACACAGGATGACCAAATAGGCCGTAGGTACACAGTTCCTAGGAAGCAGCTTTGCAGCTGATAACAGCAGTAGATATTGGCTTCTAATGCCTTAATTACAAAGGCAGACGGCCTCCCCCATAAATGTTACCCAGTAAAAACTCAGTTGTACATGAATGGTTATGGATGAAAAATTAAAACCTGTAGATCTTGGAATCAGACTTGGAAAGTAATAAACTATTCATAGAAAATTATATTGTATACTCCTTCACACCTGACTCTCGGTCTGTTTGCAGATTGTCCACCAGCATATCCCAACTTTCAGACATACGCGTTGTCTGACATAATTCATCAAATAACTTAATCTACATGACAAAAATTATGCAGAAAATTTGTGAGCAGATTCTGCAAGCATTTAATATTCAAAACTCAAGCTGTGGTGATTAATCTTGATTGAAGACACAAATAAGCCAGTGTCTTGCTGTATTTGAATGATTTTTTTTGAGAAAAAAACCACTTATGTTTATGAACTCAGTATCTGCTTTTTTGGGACTACTCTGATATTTGCTTGATTTGCCTTCCCCTCCCTCTTTCTTCCCTCAATTCCACAGTGCTCTTGCCAGTACACAATTCTACAGAAAGTAAACAGAAAAGGTGGGTGTATTCCACGAGATGCTGGTAGAAATTTGGAATTTACTTTTACAAAAGTTTTCTGCAACACTCACTCTGACCCCTGATTTTTCAGGCAAATAACAAGTTTATGTTGATGTTTTTTGCTGACACCAATTCAAAGTGCTTTAGAATTATTTTCTTCTCCTGCTCTGTCTTGCCTGGGATCAAAACAGCGGATGTGAAAGACCACAGACTAGGGGTCTTCCATTTTCAGAGGAACATCTTGAAAATTTCCTTCCTCCTTATTAAGATGAAAAGTCCTTTTGAACTCCATGTTCACTTCAGCACCAGTAATGAGATCAAAATGAAGAGTTTATTATTTCCTCCCCCTCAGTGTACACCTGGAAGAGTATCAGAGGCTGATATTCTGAATATCTACCACGTTTTCTCTCATAGCAGATGTTCTCTTCATCCTTGGACACTGGTGCCCTTTACCACACTTTTAAGACCAGAACCAAGGAAAAATGCCCTAGAAATAAAATAATAATAACAACAAAAAAAGGCAACTACTAGAATGCAAACGTCAGTATAGATATCCTATTACTAGCGGGGTTTGTAATCAACTCTATTATATTGTTACAGCAAAACACACAAATCACCTACACTAAGAGACAACTGAAGCAGTAAGCATCCAGTAAAAGAAAATCCCCATGTGAAAAAGCACAAGTTCCCCCAGAAAACAGCCATCCAGCAGGATCAGAGAGGCACGAAGTCATGCCAGGACTTCAAGTTTCACTGACATTTTATTTTGGAAATAACATCAAAAAGTAAACATTGTCAATACCAAAAAGGCCTCTGATAGCAGTATTTACAGTTTCAGTGTAAAAATTGAAGTTGTTTAACTTTTAATTTCAAAACCACCTTTTCTTCAGTTTTCAGTCGAACTGGTACAGTCAGTATGTACAATCCTTACCTATACTCTCAGGAAAAAGAGGGGCATAGAAATGCTTCAGTTACTCTGAAGCATGCCGAGAGGAGGATTTGGGGTCATTTTTATCAATGCAGTTATTTTGGTCAAGAACAGCACAATTTGGGGATGTTATTTTGGATCAGCATGAAATCACACCCGGAAAAAAAATTCAGAAGTGATGGTGGAAGAGCACTTCCGTCCTGCATCCAGCTCCTGGTGTGACAGAAAGAGAGAGTTGTTCAGATGCTGCACATGTTCAAGCTCTTTCCTTTGCCTGGTGTGGAAAGTCCAAGTATCTTCTGGGGTTTATAGCTTCTGCCCAAGGGGGAAGGAGATGCTCAGCCTCCTACTGTCAGTGATGGAGCAACCTCAGGGCAGAGGGACTTCTGTGACAGAAACCTCAAGAGTGAAGAAAGGGTAGCAGGAAAGTTGGTGGGCATGTGGGAGAGGGAATGGCAAACAGGGCAGCTGCTCCTGGTGAGAGGGCAAAGGTGTTTTACCGAGGTTTCTGCAGAAGGGAATTCCCCAGCAGCTGTTTACTACCATTTCCACAGGACTTGGGGAAATTCAGCACATGGGTAAATGGCACTGAGAAATACCCAACTCTCCACCTCCCATGTCTGCTTCAGATGAGGAAATGAAGTGAAGCCCACTTCTGCTCTTCAAAGCAGCTGCATCATGTACACACATGCTTTATATGCAACTTTTACAGACCTTTTTATGTGTCCAGGGGGTGGACAGGGTGAGGGGAGCCATTCCACTTAAAGAGATATAAAGCCTAGATTAGTTTCTCTGAGAAGAGCAAAGCAAGGTCAGACAAGGTGCAAGCTGGCAGAGCTGTGCCTGTTCACACTGCAGGGTATTTTTAGCAGCTCTGAGGGGGAATCCCAGTTTCAAAGCAAGCCTTGTCCTACAAAAATGGGCTGTCTTATGTCGAGGAGCGTATCTCACAGGTGCTTGTTGGGAAGGGGAAGTCGCACCACTCCCTGGGAAAGAGAGATGCGCCTCCAAAACCCAGTGAAGTAGGAGGAGAAGAGGAGATTCTGCTTCACCTTGAGGCTTCCTAACAAACACTGTACTCCTGCAGCATGTCTGCAGGCACAGGGGCTGTGGTCTGCCACATGCCCAGGCTGCTTGGGAGTCTGTGGTTGTCTGCTGAGCAGCCCCAACCCCAGCCTTCCCCCAGGCCCATAGAAACACCCCAGTCACTGGAATCCTCCATTACCTAGAAACACACAAGGACAACCCACCCAGCATGAGCGGGCATGGATCTGAGTAGTCTGAGTTGGAAAGGGCCTTCAAAGGTCATCCAGTCCAACCCCCTGCAATGAGCAGGGACATCTTCAACTAGATCAGGTTGCTCAGAGCCCCGTCCAGCCTGGCCTGGAATGTCTCCAGGGATGGGGCATCTACCACCTCTCTGGGAAACCTGGGCCAGTGTTTTACCACCCTCATCCTAAAAATGAGATGGGGTTGCTCAGAGCCCCCAGTGCTGCCATCGTCACACTCTGTTAAAGGATGCTGCCCAGCAGCACTGCTGTAACCCCTTTGAGGATGCTAAACCCCAAAGCAGCAACTTTTCACCTCTCTCAAAGGGAGGGGACTCTGCTGTAGCCAGGGATAGGGGGCGCTCTCACACACCAAAGCCGGAACCTCTCTCCCATTTCATGACTGAGCGATCGGATGGCAAAGTTCAGATGTTATGCTGGCCTGTTTCAGGGGAAAAACAAAACAAAACATGCACACAAAAAAAACCCCAAAACAAACAAAAAAACCCACCCCAAACCAAACAAACAAAAATCAACCAAAAAAACGCTCCAACACAATCCAAGACAGAACTGGCAGAGCAAAGGGAGAGCACCACGTGAGCAAATGCGCCCACTCACCAAAACACAGCTGGCTGGAGTTATTTTTAGACCTGCTTTGACAGGGTCCCTTTAAATTTCACTGGCTTTTGTCAGTTTGTATCACAGAGCTAACGTTGTTTAAACAGAACACATTATTTTTGGCCTGTGAATCACAGGGCTGGTTCAGGAGCCTTTTCGTGCAAACCATTGAGAGGTCTCTGCTCTGCACTGGGTTATTGCTAAAAAAAATCCCTTAATCACCAGGTACAGCAATTGGCTTCAAAGATTTGCAAATTAGGAGTAAGCTATCAAATAGCTTCCTGGGGGCTGTAAACCGCACAAATCCCATTGCCGTTAATGAGGGCTTATGCTGCTAAATAATAATATCTTTTCTATACACGTGCGTATACATACACACACAGCGTATAGTGCCTTTCAGCCGAAGGCTGACGGAACGCCTGGCTGATTTACCCCCGCAGAGGAGCTGTGTGGGGTTTCCCCAGCATAGCATCCTTGCTAAACCCAAGGGGCAGGCAAGCAGGGAGGTCTCCCTGGGACCCCTCGCTGGGACCATCCTCCGGGATCCAGCACCCTGGGAGCAGAGGCAGTAATTGCTCAGCTGTGGTTTTAAGGGAGATGCTGGCAGAGGAGCTGTGGGAGTGTTATGAGGGAGGGCAAAGCACCAGGGGACTTTTAAATGCTGCAGGAGGAAAGAAGAAAAAAAAAATTAAAAGGGAAGGCAGTTTGTTTTTCAGCTGTGTTTCCAAAGACTTCTGTAAATACAGATGCCTCGTTGCTAACCGCTGTCAGTGGTGACAGGGAGCTTCCCAACTCAGAGAAGGAACATCCCCACCCCAACCGTGGTGTCTACATATGAGTGTGGTTCCCCAGCTGGGCTGGGCCACGGGCAACCCTCCTCCTGCCCTGGAGCATCACCAGGGTCCTGAGTCACGAGTTGCCGGGACTCAGCGTCTCTGCCAGCAAACCGCAGCCTGCGCAACGCTTGGGAAAAACAAAACAAAACAAAACCGAGCCACGTGCTTCCCTCTGCTCAGTCCCAGAGTTCGCTGCCCCCAGAATGGATTTATGAGATGATTTGCAGCTGTTGCACAAGACTGCCAGCCTTCGGAGGCATCAATCCCTTCACAGTGCTCAGGGGAGGGCAAGGGAAAAGCAAAGCCCTGAGGAGGGCACAGCTCTGGGAAACCCAGCTCTCCCACTGAGCAGTCCCAGTTGTTACTGGCTTTCTTCAGCTCGTGCACATTCAGAACCACTATTTTGGAACAGCAGGAATATCCAGATCATGACATTTGTATGAAAATGAAAGGAATGCTAAAGTTTGGTGGTTTGCGTGTTGGCTTTTTTTTTAATTTGGTCTGGAAATTCTCCTCTGCTCTAAATAAAAAAAAAAAAAAAAAAAGGA